>ML733693.1:0-10976 GCA_009176405.1 Aspergillus novoparasiticus | reverse complement strand
AAAAAAAAAAAAAAAAGAGAGGAAATTTGCAATATTCGCGAAGCGGCGCGTGTCTATACTTTTCCTCGCACGACTCTTCAGCGACGACTAAATGGAATCACTTCGCACTGAGAAACACGCGCCAGTAATCATATATTAACTCAAAATGAAGAGCAATCGCTTGTACAATGGATTTTATCACTAGGTCGACGTGGAGCGCCTCCCAGACCGTCTCATATACGAGAAATGGTCAATATTCTTCTTGCTGCGCGTGGTACAATGCCTATTCAAACAGTTGGAGAGAACTGCGTCTCTAAGTTCGGTAAATGACGCGATGAGATAGAAACCCGCTATACTCGACACTATGATTATCGACGAGCAAAATGCGAAGACCCTAAAGTTATTAAAGAGTTGTTTGACCGCGTACAAATTACTATGATATATTATGGAATCGCACAGGAAGATATCTATAACTTTGACGAAACTGGCTTTGCTATGGGTCTAGTAGCGACTGCTCAAGTAACTACTAGAGCTGATTACTATGGAAAAGCACGTCTTGTACAGCCAGGCAATCGCGAATGGGTTACCTCTATTGAATGCATGGGTGCTTCCTCCATATATTATCTTCAAAGGGAAGGTTCATCTAGAGGGCTGGTATCAAGAATCAGAACTCCCACCTGATAGCAGGATTGATATAAGTCCTAATGGATGGACTACTGATGAGATAGGTCTTCGCTGGCTTAAAAATCTCTTTATTCCCGCTACTACTGGCCGTACAACTGGGAAATACCGTCTACTTATTCTTGATGGCCATGGCAGCCATCTTACACCTCAATTTGATCAAATATGCAGTGAGAATGATATTATTACTATCTGCATGCCTGCGCATTCTTCCAACCAGCTTCAACCTTTAGATGTAGGCTGTTTTCGGTCTCTAAAAAGTGGATATGGAGGCTTAGTACGCTTAGGAATCAGTTATATTGATAAGCTTGATTTCCTAAAGATCTTGCCAAAAGCTCGCCAAAGCGCCTTTACAGCAGAGAATATTTAGAATAGCTTCACAGCTACTGGCCTAGTTCCATTCAACCCAGATAGCGTGCTTAGCAAGTTGAATGTTCGATTAAAGACTCCTAAACCACCAGGCAGTCGGTCAACTAATCCAGCGCCTAAAACGCCCTAAACTACTAAGCAGCTGGAGAAGCAGGCAGCTGCAACAAGAAAACTGCTTAGGGAACGTGCCTGCATCCCTCTACCTTTACTAGAAGCGCGATTAGACAAGATTATTAAAGGTCATGAATTGACACTTAATGAGCTTGGTCTTGCGCGGGGAGAAATACGAAACAACGTGTTGAGAATGAATGGAAAGGCCAAAAGCGAAAGCGCTCTACTAGACAGCTAGCTATTACAGAGAGTCTAGCTATTCAGGAGAGCTTAGAGCGCTTCCAGCGCGAGAATGAGGTTGATGAAGCTCAGGATACTATCCCTGTAGATTCTACACTTTCTATAGTTAGGCTGCGCGTACGAGAGCGCCGCCCCCCCACAGTGTTCTAAGTGTCATATTCGGGGACATACTAGAGTTAGATGTCTTAATCCACTTATTAATTAATTTTTATATAGAAATGCAATCATTTGGTCGATATAAGCCCTAAAATCTCACCTAGAGCCTAGATGTAGGATCGGAGCGACTGTGCCAGAGCTCTATTAGAGACTAATATGTATAGGGGTGTTTTAACTTAAGTTTAACATATGAACACGCTTTGGAGACTACCGTCACAAATAGTCAGCAGATTCAACTCATGCACACAGCTAGCACCCAGTAAAGCCGGGCTACAGGGATACCAGCTTTGGCAGGGCGCTCGACCGTAACACCAGGCAGTAATATGCTGTAATGTGCGGTAGTGGCTAGGCTAGGAGAAACACTTGCTTCTAGTGCTACATAGAATTGCAATATTTGCACAAGTTTCGCAATATTCCGTAAAGGTATTAGACAGTCTTCTGTAACAGCCTGTGCGCGATATCGGCCAGCTTCTGGAGTTAGATATCCTATACATTAGACTTGATGATGTGAAGAACGAAAAATTATTTCGAGATTAGATCTTGGCCCTTCCCATACGAACAAGACATATCATGCTTTTGCTGCTGGATGCATAGATTGACAGGCGCAGAAACATAGCATGGGGTAGAAAGGAAAAATGTTCCGTCCTCAGTTACCCACCACATCGGAGCCAACTGCCCCTGGAGTGGCCCTGGTCCGGCCTCTATTTGCTGCATAGCGGGCGTAAAATCCTTTGTAGTAGAATACAGAGTGCTGAAAGAACCAGCTGTCAGCCATAATCCCGACTAAGCGATATTGCAATTGTGCCAGACGGCGTGTAGGTAATATTGACGGCAATTGACAACTCGGAACTCACTTGGAAGAGTATGTAGGAGGGATACTGTCATTTCCATCCGATGTGCTGGTAACTGGTAGTGTCGGTGTTTGAGAAAAACAAGGGTCATTTGGTAGCGGCGCTGTTGCTGTAATTCCTGCCTGTTCAGCGCTGATGTTTGCTGTGCTCGGTATTCCATTCGGTGCGGTCTGGACAAATGAGTGGTCACGGTTGGGGTCGGCTCTGTTCTGGTTTATCAAGGATTTTGTCCATTTCTGGCGGCGAGACGACTTGGTAATACACCATTTCTTCAATCGACTCCGTAACTGATTTTCGCTAATGATCGATTGTTCATCAGCCAAGGAACTGTGGACGAAGGGCTGCATTGGAAAAATACCTTGGATCGAATTCGTGAGATCGAACTCTTTTAATAACTTGTTTCAGGGGCCAGCCCTCCTCCCTATACAGTTGAATAATTAAGTCTTTCTTTTGCTCCCACATATTCTTCATAGTGGTATTAGTATTGGGGGGAAGTGAAATAAAAGTGACAGGGGTTTATGAGTCTGAGACTAGAGACAGTTCTATAGACGACGAAATAATAGTAGACTTATTGATATACCACGGTGCACACAGACACATATATGTGCAGCAAAGTACTGACTAGGATCGCCACCACGCAACGTGCTGCGGAGACTGGTTTCACTGGATGGTTGCACATGGCACATTTAATTGCCGGCCTTGATTTCAGCTTGGCCCTGTGAACTTAGCACCTTACGACAAGTATCAATCTAACATAAACGCGGTGTCTAGGTGGGCCTCAACCTATCTTTCTCTATTAAGTTGCTATAGAAATAAACTTTAATGGAAGCACGAGTTGCACGAGAAACAGATACCTCCTGGTTAAATAGGTTTCCGGATGATTCAGTGCCATCGCTATGTATACTGCGTTTTAAATCAGGGTTCTCTCAGTCTGTTTCGCGTTCGTCCACTGGGGTGAATTTGCTGGCATCAGCACTACTTCATTAGCCATTGAGCCTACCCTTACCATTGTCACCATGTATTACAGTACCGGCATAAGGCTCGCGTAGTAGGTGGTTTCTTTATTGCCATTGGCACCCCCTTCCTTAGACGATTCTTAACATAGTTTCAGAGAAGGTCTGGAATACGTCATGACTTACTATCGATGATAGTATTGCAGTTAACACACCCCATGGTCACTTCGTTTTGCTTTTTAATTATTTCCTTGGTCGGGGCCTTCAATATAGTCTTCGGTAACAACAAAAGATTTGGTTCTGCCGAATATTAGCAACCACGGCTATACAACCACCGCGGATCAAGGACACCAAATCCACAGAGATCAATATTAGAGTATGATGAAGGGCAGTATAACATCCCAAATACTGGGTAAAACTGAAACACATGGCCTCGCTCTACGTTACCTTTTAGTGTTGCGTACCTTGTATATATACATATATATACGTGAACTCTTTTTTTTAGGAAAAAGGGAAGAAAATCCACCAAGGATAAAATAAACAAAGAAACAAAGAAAGAAAAAGAACAAGAATAACGGAGCCCTAGCGCAAATATACAATTTCTTAAGGGAAGATTCATAGGAAAAGATTACAGCGATGAGAAAGAACAGTTTGTCGGCAGAGTATGAAATCTTTATTATTTTACTTTCCCCGCCCCCATTGCATACGGCAAAACCTGCCCCTAATGTCTGTGGTAGCTCCGATTCCCAAGCTTCGGAAGCCGACCTTTTGCTAAACTCCCATTACTGGTAAAACTTTAGAGCTACTTTGTCCTGAAACGATAGACTTACAAGTCATAGTGTCATAGTTCTAGGCGCGAAAACTCATAGAGCCTTAAACAAGACTCGTGTCGGCGCAAACCGTCAACGAACAGCAATATATCTATTGTGCCGTTGTATGTGACCACAGTATCTGTGAACCAAACAATAATGCTGCCTGAAAACGCTGCACTAGTGAGTAATATATTCAGTCTCGAGGCCTATCGCACACTTACCACTTTATTTGGTAGCTTGTGTCGGGTGCTACAGACTTCCTCCGCAAGTTATCTGGTTAGCTCTCCACGTACACAACGTTTCTAGCAGCAAGATCTCGCTACGTATGGCAGTGTATGCCCGAGATATTTGTTAACCATGGAAATTCCACTCTTTTGAAATTCATAATGCGCGACTGGGGAAGGAGTAGGTGAATCACCCTTCCACACTATATCAGTTTGTCAGCTGATATTCTGTCCATGTCATCCACGTATGTATTATAAATATAGGGAAAAGTTTCTGCAGCTGGAAGGATTAAGCAGAAATATAGTATGTTTTGCATGCAGGACACCAGACCAGATGTTCGCTACGCTTACCAACTCAGACGGGCCGGATAAGAAAATATACTACTATAGTAATCATGCTCTGACCTCGTAATCGGGAAGACATGCTACTTTGCTTTGCTCCCTGCAGGTTCGAAGAAAGGCCTCTGTGTTGGAGTACCGAAGTCAAGTCTAAGAAGCCACAGCGAAGATCTGAGATATACACATTCAAGGGTATATACCTGGTCAACGCACTCGTTAAACGTAATCACATCTTTGTGGGTAAGCCGCGTCTGTGGCTCTGAGGCTCGCTTACGTATGAATATTTTAATTACGTCTTGCTGAGTGTCTAGGCGTTCTTGTTAGCCTGTACATCGATATACAAGAGGCGATTACTGGGCTTAACATTGGTTGCCATCTTGTTACTGAGCTTGACCAGCTACGAATGAAGCTCTGCCTCCTAATAGTCTGCGTCGACATAATACAGATAATAGAGATTCCCAATCATCTGTTGATATATATAATACGAGCGCAACTAAAGTAGTATGTCATATTAAGTCCTGGTAAGATTCATCCTGCCGGCAGTAATGTGCAACGGTGTTTGACGGCACCCACACAACCAACTTAAGTATTTGGTATTAGCACACTGATGCATCGCCTGGCACAAATAGATCTCCCACGAACTAAAGGTATATATATGCCACCAATTTCCAACAACCAGAAAAGTCTCTTTAGCTCTTTCTGGATCACAACAAGACTGTCGCCCCATCACGATGTTACTCCATCAGCCCTATGCTTATGACTTGCGCGACATTACTTCAAGAATCTTTCCCACAATCTTCCGGTAACCTGTCTAAATCATTTCCAGATAGCCGACGTTATAGTCTGGCGTCTTGTTCCCTTGAGGCTGACCTCGGCCTACTGTCTTCCTGTTACTGCTTTTCTTTCTCCACGGTGTTGGAGGAAAGAAGAACACTTTTGTGGGTTTGGTTAAACTATATGCCTGGGAAGAGTTTGATTCAGTTCCCATGGCGTAGGATGGCCAGAGAGAACTTGAACAGCCAGAAACTAGCGCTACTCGGTTCGTGTGGGAGCTTTGGCAGTTTCTGTATCGGTCGGACATGACACGAAGCAATGGTCTAAGCGTCGCGATACAGGATGCAGTGATACCAACACCAACCTCAATATTTAACAAGATAGTCAACTCTGCCGTGGCCCCTAGTCCTCCCAGTAAGTGATCCTGATATCTGCTTAGATATTGGGTAGTCACAGGAGCAGAAAGGGACGAGCGTACATTCAAAATCTGGATCATTAAGGGTGCGTATATATAAAGTTCGAATGACTGTCGCAAAACTTCTGCTGATAGCTTGTTAGTCAATCCACACATTAGGCTACCGGGGCACTCACATGGCACCGAACCCTAAAACACCGGCGACGATAGCTTTGGTCCTCTTGCTAACCTGCAACTTCCTAATCACGAATATTGGTAAAATTCCATACACCCAATCTGCAAGTATACTCAATGCGGACGCAGTATATGAAAAGCCAAGCCAGACAGAAGAATCCACGCATCCAGACTGTTGAAAGGTCCAAAAGTCTGATATAGGATGGCAATAAAAAATAATGAACATAGCGTAAGCAAGGCCAACCACGACAGTACCGGACATCAATAAATAGATGACAAAAGTATAAATGGGCTGTATAGTAAAACGAAGTAGAAGAAACCCGATAGACAATTTCAACATGGAGCAACAGACAGTGTAGAAGATAATACATAGCCACCAATACTGGATATAGAATGATGTTAGCCTTTTTCTAGATTTTTCGATAAAGAATCGTTGTTTTGTTAATCGGAGATATAGCTGGAGGGCTTTCGTATAATCCACTGTGTTAATCCCACTAATATGCTTTCCAGCACCGTGGTTGATTTGCACAATGTTGAGAGCAAAGAGGACACTGAAAATTAACTGAATATTGAAATTATTTTTCTATCAGCACAGAACAGGTTCATGTGACAAACCAAGCATTGTAGCTATAAATAACAGGACAGTTGAGACTACTTACCTGAGTCGCCAGAATGAGCCAGTCATCCAGACCCCATGCTTTGACGACCCGTGCACGAACATTTACCCTTAATAAGACAGAAATCCATGTAAATATGAAAAACAAGGTATTTAGAACAAGAAGATATTCTGCCTTACTGGTCATAGTGATAAAATGAGGAGAATGAAAACTTTGTGTAACATCCCCGCATAGGGTAGTCCTAAACTAAGTCTGAATTATATAGATATCGGCGATAGTATTTCAAAGTATGATAGAAAATTTGCGAAGTAGAAGTATATTTATCCTGACGGTCGGAAGATTTACTCTCAAATTCGTGGTCTGGTGCGGCGAGAAAGATTTTTAAACTCTAACCCGGGAACCTGGTGGATAGAGACTGTGGGGTATAACTCAAATTGTCCAGAGTCAATACTCACTTGCTGGTTACCAGATGCATCCTAGTTTTGTTAGAAGTTCCAGAGACAGGAGGCTCTACATGAAGGCAACATACGTATTCATCCCTGATTCGGTGCTGCGGTAGTTGGAGGTCTAGTTTGATTGATAACGTAGGTAGATATAGCATTATTTGATGAACCCTATCACCGAGGAAGATGGATAGCACCCACAACTAAATGTAGCAGGTTGTGCATGTGCCAAGTAAACACTTTGGCCACAGTAAAGTTCGAATTAACAATCATACACGGATGAGTATTGGATCCGTGTCCCGGTAGCTTAGAGACTTGCTACAGCGCACTACAGTATTTCTGAAAGTCGTGTATATAAAACGAAAGTTGAATGCGCGCCCTGGAGGGTGTCTTTCAGTAAAGAAACTGTGCTGGATATTATTTATAAAATAGAATGCTCGAAGCCCCTCATCGGCACAACGGCCAGGCGATCAACGCCAGCTACTCTGCAAAATGGTCTAGCCAGTGAAACTTGCATATGTAAAGTATAATTCAACATTAACAATCTCAGCATTAGCTTCTCTACGAGAGTAGACGACACCCGGAACTAGAGAAGAGTTTGTTGGCTTCTTGTACCAAGACCGGTTATGACAATACAAGATAGAGTGTAGTGCCATAGCAAAGTTTCCTATTTTGGGCTACAAGTCCCCAAAAGAAATTGCAGCTATCAGAAAGCCGTGGCTATCTCTCCCTTCATAATTTCAGGATGTGGACCCAATAAACTTTATTTTATGATTATAACCCAAAAGCCTACATTGAAAGCACGGTACCAGGAATAGGAAATGAGAGTATGGCTAGTTGTACTGTATGAAGTCGTTGCAATCTCGGAGAATCACTCCCACCAGAGAAACTCGGTTGTGCCTGAATTCTTTTATGCACCACATTTCTCAATACATTAATACAACGAACATAAAATATAAAAACAGAGGAATATATCATACTGTGAGACTGACGTCACTAGAGGATTGTACTCAACAGGCGATTGAGCTGTCTAAAGAGAGTGTTCTGTATGGCAAAAGTCCATGGACCTTGTTCTCCGTACCCCAAACTCCCGTGCGTATTATCAGGATACTGGGAGATCTTACAATACATAATTCCCAGGAGTCAACATTGCTCTCGTGAAGTTGGGGTAACGTAACTGGTAAGCGATCCGCCACTGCAAGCGGCCCGCCATCTTCTATTTTCTATAGTAAACAGCCTATTTTTAAATATTAATATCTTAACCAATTCAGTTTATCTCTATTTTAAAATTGATATATAGCTTACTATATAGTAGAATAATTATATATAAATAGTATAAATATTTTTAGACACTTATTACTAAGCTAAGGTGTCACGGTGCGATCCTAGATCGCTGTTCTGCTAGCCCCGACCGCCTGCCACGTGACCCCTGACCGTATATCTACACATCTGATCCTGATCCCTGTTGTAGCTCTCCGAGCTACGTCTTGTCTATCTACCTGTATATAGCCTGACCCGTAGTCTGCCTGCGTATTAGCTCTGATTAGCCAGCCTGTCTGAAGCCGCACCCTGACATAAGGTAAAATATAGTATATTTTATAGTATATAGTAGAGATATATATATTCCGGGTCTCTTTTTCACTTAAGTTTAAGCTATATATAAAGAATATAATGATATTAGTATAATACCTTGATTGTAAACTAACATATTGTTACAGACCCTTGGCTAGCGTACCTTGTCGAAGGCGGACACGCAAGGCAGAATAACGATAGGATGACGACGACCGATTCCAGAGCGGCTGGCACCCAATGAATCGTTTATCTAGTAGCTATTTCGAAAGGAGCCACGACAGCTAAATACCGACACCATCACGTGATACCTACTCCAGAGCCTACCCCAGAGGAAGTATATCGGGAGTATACGACGCTACGCGCTATGATTGGATATACTCCAGAGCCTACCCCCGAGGGAGTCACGACGGGAGTAGATAATCGAGAATATATAAGGACACTCATTCATGTACCTAGTTTAGTTCTTCGTGATCAATTTACATTGTTACTACAGAGTTACCTTTAGTAGTAAGACCAGTCTCAACTCATTCGCACTCTTCTAACTATTGAGTATACGTACTCAATAGGCCTGGCCTTTGGACTCGAGTCTAGTATCGACGGCAGTCTAGTATCGACTCCCGTCCCACCATGTCACGGAGCCGATGCAGAATCGGCCCGTGGGACATACAGAACCCCCGGGCCTCCTAACCCCTGCTCCACCTGCATACACCCCAGCTCCCTTTGCAGTTCTGAACCAGCCTTAGGGAAATTAACGCCTTGACGTTTTAGCCCTTTTCTTAATAAAAGGATTCACCGACTATTCGGTTGGGATTGTAAGGGAAAGAACTTCCTAAAAGAGGAGGATTCTTAATCTATTTAAGCGCTGCTGAAGACATAGGAAAAGAGACAAGAATCAGTCTTCTTTGTATTTGTTCTACTATCCAGTCAATGATAGATCTTTACCTTTTGCCTCCCGTCTCCTTACCTAGTTGACAGGTTATCTACCCTGTATAGTAGATCCTTCGTTACACTATATTAAGTATTGTATTGTTACTGATTCTGGTTGTTGAGTTATTCAGATTATAAAAAGCGCCTTTTTATATGGAATACAGAGATGGCCCGCTCACTTACCGATTACGTTACGTTAAATTTTTTCGCTTAGTCACCGCGTTGCGAGGGATTGCCGACGGACATGGAACCTAATATTCAAACGAAAATTCGGTAGTGTTAAACAGGCGGAAAGAATGATATTAGCTTGTTCCGACACAAATGACAGATACTATGTAACAGGTTAGTCATAATGCGCAGTATCAGAAAGGACCATTGCGCCGACACTAACATGATTTAAAATCTAGCATCCCACGACGTATCTGCATGCGACCAGAGGATTGCGAATATGAGAGGGTCTTAAGCTTAAGGTTATAATACCCAGGAACTTGGTTGTTTCCTGGTCACCCAAAAAGGACAATTCTCCCTATTGCTAGTCTAATGTAGAATATTTTTCTAAACAAGGCAGGGCTCCCATTGGTCTTTGCGCTTGCAGCCGTGGCAATACCGTTACAGTATCCTGTCACCTGACACACGATTTTTCTTCGTCTACAATATGATTTGGTTGGCTAAACTCGGCGAGGCTGCGGGAGCACTTACCCTGCCGGACTCAACGAGCTGTAGCACCGGTCGTCCTAGGTACAAAGCAAAGCTTTAAGGTTGGCGGCTGACGAAGTATATGTTCGAGACTAGGGTTCATATACTAGAGCTTTTTAGGAACCAGGAACAATATCCATCCCGATCTGTTACTTTGTGCACCCCAGGAAACTGAGGAAGAGTCGGTGTTCCTCGACCAGTGGGTCACATAGCAGCTGACTTTTTAAATGCAGAAACTGCGGATATCTAGGGACCTGGCTTAATATTTTGTCCCAGGTGGGAGATCAACTTGATATTTAAGTTCATTCCGAATCTTCTCGCTCCTCTCCCTAATCTCAGATACTAGATGGGTTTTTAGCCGCGGCTACTTTGGTCGATGGTATGTAGAAACACCAATCACCTTGGGGCAAGTACTTGTGATGTGATTGGCGGTAACGGCTATCTACAGGCTTCCTGCATTTCTACTATCTCGTGGGATCCAAATAACCGTCGGCTCACCTGACGCCAAGACTGAAACGTAGTCCCCCTTTTGCCCTCGTTTCATCTTTCACTAGACTGGCGTTTGGCCAGGTTAGGTTAGGTTAATGGGGTCAGTTATACCTAACCGCTAGGTTATGGCTAGGTTAATAGAATTTCTATACCT
>ML733692.1:0-11017 GCA_009176405.1 Aspergillus novoparasiticus | reverse complement strand
GAGCAAAAGGGATCGAGAATTATATTCGAGGTCGGCATCGGGACCAAAGATGTGGTTCAATATATCGCGATCCCGGGAGCGAAAGCTTTGCGGCCAAAAATTACGAATTGTCTGTTAAACTCCCGCAACTGCGGCAAGAGATTGAGCAGTATGCGCAGGGCAAACTGAGGGAAAAAGAAATGGAATGGAACCAGAAATCAAGTAAATACCACGAGCTGTGCGCTCAAGCTGCACAGCTCGAACATGATATGGAGCTGAACTCGCGAGTATGCTATAGCTGCGTGCGGTCATGTAGAAAGTGCTTATATTTGGGAGAGGCCGAGGGCATCACTATTGAGAGCTACGAATGGCCTCTTCCGAACAATGAAAGCAGTTTGAGTTCCGTGCTCTTTGAGCTAGTCTGTCCCCATTGGTTTGCGGCATGGCGCGATTTAACTTGGAAAATCGTCCAGGACTTTGGTCGAGGTGAACTAAGGAAAGCCCAGGATATGGAGCAGAATCTGCTGAAGTATAGTGGGTCCCACAGGTTTGCCGTCAAGTGGGGCCAGCGCCTCACTCTAGGTTCGAGGACAAAGTCATGGCGACGGACGCATTACAATTATCGAACATTTCCGGTGGAATTTCAGGAAATCAATCGCCCGTATCCCTTTCAATTCCGGCTTCTTGACAGCGACAGCAGCGGCAATGGCTGGGTTACTGACCAGACAGAGTCCCCGACTGTCAAACCATGGTGCACGCTTCGTCTCTCGCAAGGGCGCTATTCCAATCTTCAATATGCGGTGGACTCTTTCCGACATACCCAGAACCAGGTCCTCGAGGATCAAGCGCACTGCCACCAGTCACTGAGTTTGCACGAATTCGTTGCTTTTGGCTGTTTGCGCGCGGGTGAACGTGTACAATGGCTCAACATCGTGCGTGAGCTCGCATCTACCGCTCTCTCGTTGAACGAAGAGTCGGTTGGCATTCTCATTCGCCAGGCCGTATGGGAGCTAGGCACACCTAGCAAGAGCGCGGATTTGAGAGAGGCTCACCGTGTCTTCGAGGATATATCTTTCAGCGAATGTCTACTGGAGACTCTGGAACGCCGGCTTGATTCTATTGAAGCAAATTGGAATGAGCATCATACTCTCCAAACGCTGATCGTCCTTGCACTCCGCACCCTCAGCCTGTCTGAAGTAGGTGTGGTGGTCGAACGGGCGGCTGCGTTTCTGCGCCGCAGCCGGCAGGTCACAATGCAGTGGATAGGCAGCCTCATTACTACTCTAGATTCACAGACAGGCGTAGAGAGTCATGCGCAGCAGCAATTACTTGTTTGGGTCGGAGGAATCTGCCAGCTCACGTATGCCGTCGAGTCGCACCTTGTCCCGGAGCTCTTACGCAGCGCGGAGGATCTCTTCCATCTCATCCGCGCCTCCATTATCGTCTTTGAGAGTATGCCACCGGAGATGAGGGGCAAACATCCGACAGCGACTGTGGCGTGGGCGCAGACCTCCAGAATTCTGCACCGTGTCGAAGCACGTACGCGTCAGATGGTACTGCAAGATGCATCGGGCCTCAACCATGCAATTCAGGAAAGTGTGCCGAACACGGCCATGACTACCCCGTGGAATTTCGGCCACGGTAGTTTGACTCGATGGGCGATAAATCAGTTAGCACCCGATGAAGTGCGACAGAACCAGCAGGTGCGTTATGATTTGCTCAGCGGCGAGCTCCTTGTCAATAATTCCCCTCCTGGCCGTCTTCCAGAGAGCTATACACAATATCCGTCTTTTCGACGTCTTTTTGGTTTGGTAAGCGCGTAATTACGAACCTCTGCATCTAGCACATTCACGCTGACTGCCCTAGCGAACGCTCACCGTACTCCCATCAAATCTGCCCGGATCTAGATTCATGTCTGCGCGGCCATTCGAGGGCTACCAGGTAATTTATCTTCGCTAAGCGAGCACCTGTTGATTCAAATAGCTCATAGTATTGTCCAGGTTCATTTCGGAATGGAGGAAGATCGTTTGGTTATTACGGCTCGGCAGGGCAGCCAAGTGCTCCGATTTATTTCGTACGACCAGCTCATAGGCGACTTTCCCAAGTGTCTACTTTTCGATTATGTGCAGTGGTTGAACCTAGAAGATAAAACCCTGGAATTTCGTCCGGTTGCGCATGCGTGGCAATCTGATATCGGTAACTGGCGTCTGTCAATGAGCCTTACAGGTGCAGGACCAGCGGTAGAGTTGGCCAGGTTACGCTTGCGGTTTTTCGTTAACAGAGAAGGATTGTTGGAAGCTCCGGAGCTTCAAGCCACTGTGGATCGTAGCCAGGATGTCGGATGCTTTTATGGTCTAAAGAACAAACTCATCTTGTGAGGCGTCAATGAAAAAGATCGCCGATCAGTGTTGATACCGTACGGGGATGCTGAACTGTCGAAGCAAAAGCATCATACGGTTATTCGCATTGAACCACCGGAGGCACCTCGCACTCGCTATTTCCAGTATTTCCTCGACCGCGAGATGCAGTGGCTTCGAGGATCCTCTGATATGTTGGGAATACTATATCAAGCTTATATGCATGCACTCACCAGGTTTGTTCTAGAAGACCCCGTCACCCACCGATCGGGAACCGCAGAGGCCCTTCGGATCTTGCGGCAGGCGAGGCTGCGTTCTTCTTTACCTCTTGAGAGGGACTGTATTAAACTGTTGGGTCGCCTTGCAGCAATGACGCCCCGTCGGAAGTACTACCCAGCCCATCTACAGTGCATGCAGACAATTGAGTGGAACAGTGACCTTGGGGAACTGGCACAGCACGACGACTTTCAAGTCCTTGTTCAAGAGATCGTGGACCACGCTCAACTGTTCTCCATGCTGCACGGTGTCAACGGCGAAGACCTAGAAGCGTATGTGCGATGTTACCAGAACCGCGGAGAGCCACATCTGATTGCAAGGGCTCGTCTGCGCCATGCACAGTTCTACCCTGCTGAGTTCGGAGGTAGCACAATATGCCGCACACTAAAGCCATCTCCATACTCAGCACACGACTGTGGCAGCGGTAGTAGACGGAGCAACCGTATTTATGAGGTCGCCAGTCTAGTTCGCGACTGGCCAACGAGCGTGCCCCATTGTTCAAATTTCTATGCGACTATCAGCAATTGGGAGTGCATACGGCTAGCTCACCTGCGCGTTGGTAGCCTTAACTGCAATGAACTGCTGTAATTGTCATTCAGAGACGCATGGGGTGCTCTGTACGAGCTGTGCCGGTCGCTAAACCGGCAACAGGACTCATACAGCCTCATGTCTCTTTTCTGCACCATTGCATTCCAGGGAGATGAACAATTGTTCAGCTTGCGTCCATTGCTTGCGGTCGCATTTTCTGGTCAATTTGCCGATCTCGCGGTACCTGGCTTCGGAGAGCAATGTGTGCTCTCCACTTGCAGCGGGGAGAAGAGCTCATCCCATCTGGAATAGCAGATCAGGTTAGCCTCCATTACACGCCATTCCGAGACCCACCGCATCTGTCCAGTCTGTCAGGCGCACGCAAAGGGAAGTCCGAGAGGAGCGAGAAAGGTATATGATCGAAAAGGAGAATCATGTCCGGCAATGTCGAGATGTCGTCACCGACCAATGGCCGTGTGAAAGACCCCAGCTTCCGGACATTCCTCGCCTAGACCGCAGGAACGCCTCAGAGGCCTGTGCCCTGCTGTGTACCCAGTGCTACCGAAACTGCACGTTCCTCTGGTTCCTGCGAGAAGTCCAGGCTCGCTTGAGTGCGCTAGGTACTGAACCGGAAGAGCAGGACCGGAGCGTTCCGCCCGCCCCCTCTCAACAGGCCCGTCCAGCAAAGAGGTCTTTCTTCCCTCCTTCCCTCCTAGACCTCTTACGGACACGTGATATTCCGACTCAAGTTCCACCTTTACCGTTGCCCCTCACATTCAACAGACCGCGCGTTCCACGGTGCTATCATAATGATACTACTCCGGAGCTTGATTCTCTCCTTTCTGAGTTTTGCAGCAACCCCGATCCATACCATCGCGAATTATGGGAAGGCCTGCGGGACAGCCTCGAGGCTCTGGAAGCGCGTGAGTGGCCATGTTCGCCCACCTCGCTGTCTATGCCGCGGGACATTCTTGAACGGCACTGCCGTGTTCTCTTGCGACAGCGAGACGATTTATGGGACCATCTCCATGAAACGTTAACTGCCAGCAGTGGACCCACAGAACGGGTTTCTAATGCCCTGCTCTGGCCACACATCAGTGTGCTCTCAGTCTTATCGCTCCTCGTTGCTGACCAATGGCGGCACGTTCCAGACTCGTGGAAAACTACGTTGCTAGCATGTGCCCAGAGTGTGGCGTCTCTACGCCGATCCAAGCGTCTGCTAGCTTGTTATGACCGGTCTGACACCGATGGCTTCTACAAGGAAGCCGAGACAGCGGGCTGTGAGGGCTGGAATGCCGTGAAAAGCCCCGAATGGCTTCTACTCGAAATCCAAAACAATATCACCATCCGCGTCCAACAAGCCGAAGTTGCGCAGCGGATGATTTGCCCCGACCAGCCTGGAAATGCCGTTTCGCAGTTGAATATGGGTGAGGGGAAGACTACCGTGATTACCCCAATGGTTGCGCTGAACCTGGTAAATGGCTTCATGGTGCCGCGAATCATTGTCTTGAAGCTCCTTCTTCGACAAAGTCTGATTCTACTCACGCAACTACTGGGTGGCATCCTGAACCATCCGATTTATCACGTCCCTTTCTCCAGGGATACGCCTCTGGACAAAAAGATGCTAAAGGGTCTGCGAAAGATATACGAGCAATGTCAGAAGTCTCGAGGAGTCTTGATCGTGCTGCCAGAACATATTTTGTCGTTTCGCTTGGTCGGACTAGACCTGATCAAACGGAAACCGAAACTAGCTCAGAAGGCGATCAACTTGGAAACATGGCTGCAAGATAATTGCCGCAATCTCATCAACGAGAGCGATGAGGTCCTCGACCCGAAGTTTCAGTTAGTGTATGCCGTTGGGAGCCAACAGTCCCTGGATGGGCACAGTGATCGATGGCAAATCGTGCAGAGCTTGCTGTCGTTGGTGGAACAGCAGACGACGGAACTCCACGCCCAGGATCCATCCAGCCTGAGCGTCGAATACCGTGGTATCCGGTACCCAATCATCCATTTTCTGAGGGCAGATAGAGTAGACACTCTGATGAATATGGTTCTTTCAGCTATTGATGAGCATGGGCTACCTGGATTACCACTGCATCTATGGAACCGACGAATCCATCAACGGGCATTGAGTTTTATTCGTTTCGCTCATCTAATGCCGCGGGAGCTTAAATTCCTCCGAGACGCCTTCGGACAGGGGACTGCTCTGCGGAGGCTACTGGTTCTGCGAGGCCTTCTAGCTCATGGCATTCTCAGGCTCGCCCTGGCTGGAAAGAGGTGGCTCGTGGATTACGCTCTCATCCGAGCCGATGCATGATGGCAGTCCCGTTCCGCGCGAAGGGGATTCCGTCCGAGCACACTGAGTTTGGTCATCCGGACGTTGCAATCATTCTGACATGCCTAAGTTACTACTACCATGGCCTCAGTTATGAGCAAGTTCGGCATTGCTTTGCTCTGCTGGGTAAGGAGAATGACCCCGAAGCTGAGTACCAGGGCTGGATCTGTAGAGCTAAATCCACTCTGACCCCGCAACTCCAAGTGCTCTCCGGTGTTAATCTGGAAGATACCTGGACTTTCATGGAGGTTCTGTATCCCCATCTCCATTATCAAAAGAGCCTTGTCGACTTTTACCTCTCCAGAGTTGTGTTCCCAAAGGAGGCCAAAAAATTTCCTCATAGATTATGTACCTCAGCATGGGACCTGCCATCAAAGCCTAATCAGCCACTTACTACGGGTTTTAGCGGGACGAATGATAACCGGTTCCTCCTCCCACAGTCTGCACCGCAGCGGGACCTACCGCAGCTCCTCCACACCAATGCATTGGTCCTGAGCCTTTTGCTTCGAGAGGAAAACAGGCGCTGCATTGTGGCAGAGGATACGATGGGCCTTCAACTTCAGGCGGAACAGCTGCTCGATCTCATCAGCCGGCAGCATCCCCCGATCAGGGTCATCATAGATGTGGGTGCGCAGATCCTCGAACTGAGCAATCAAAGTGTCGCACATCGGTGGCTTTCCACGACTGCATCGTCTAGCTGCCATCTTCTTCGATGAGTGCGATGAGGTCACTGTCATCGATCGCGAGGGTCACTGCGAGAGACTGGTCTCGTCCGCCTTTAAGCAACGAATGGGAAGCTGTTTACTTTTTCTCGACCAGCAGCATTCGCGGGGTGTGGATCTCAAACTTCCTGCAGATTACCGGGCTGCAGTAACGCTAGGCCCTCGTTTGTCCAAAGATAAAATGGTGCAAGGTAAGTATAACTTGGAAGGGTTAGCCTCTGCTGGTTTCATTTGTACTATCACTGACAATATAACGCACAGCATGCAACAGGATGCGTGGGCTGGGTCAGGGACAATCTGTGGCGTTTGTAATCCCGCCCGAAGTGAGTCACAGTATGCCTCGACGCGGCACATCCACGACGTCACTCGATGTGATTCAGTGGGCCCTTACCCAGACATGCAATATCTTCCAGAGCTTGAGTACACTCTGGGCACTTCAAGGCCTGCAGTATCACAGACGCTAGAAGGTATGGGACAAGCTGCTGCGAGGGGAAAGCCCCCCAGGGGAGGCTGTTTAACATATACAGGAGCTTGAGGCTCGGACTTTGTCCCAGCTATACGCGCCGTGGGACAAGCTGGAAAGTTGGTCTATCGATGAAACAATGGTGCAAGATAACCCTATAGCCAAAGAGCTCCTGGAAGTCTGGCGGGGTTCAGGCCAGGGCATGCAACAACTCGCTCCGTTGCACGAAGTACAGAGGGAGCATCAAATTTGCCGCCCCCCCACGGCTTTCTGCCGTCCCTCATCACATCCATGAAGATGTTCGTTACTTTGTAACCAATGGAAAATTGCCTGGAAGCGGTTATACTGCGGTGCAGTCAGCATTTGAGATCTTTCGGCATACTTCTGCAGGCCAATTCAAGTTCCCAACATCGCTAGCGCCAAATCTTTGCGTGACACAGGACTACAGTCGCACTGTCCAACTGAGAAAGGAAGACGGCAGTGATGAATTTCTTAAGCCTGTTCACTGGGTTCTCGCAAATACGCACGACCAGAGACTGCTTCTCCTTAGTCAGTACGAAGTCAACGAACTTTTACCAGACATTCGGTCTTCGCAAAAAGTCAAGCTACTCATTTACACCCCGAAGACAACTAGGACCATGCGATCTTTTGAGCCTCTGGACTTTCTGCATGTGGGCCTCGGTCACACGATCCCCTGTCAGCCTCAAACGACGGCTCGAGATTTTGGGTCTTTTCGCCGGAACACTTTATTATGAAACGTTCTCGATCTACCAGAGCCTTCGCCAGTTCCTCGGACTAGTGACAGAAAAATACCGCAACATTCCTGAAGATCAAGTGACCAATGGAGGTTTTGTTAACTCGGCTACGCGACAGGCCCATAGTTGGCCGGTAGATTGCCCCTTCCAGTCGTGTCCCCTGGAGTTTCTGGGGGCTATTCTTGATATACGTTGTAAGAGTCATGGATACATACAAACGCATGCGGCACGATCGTGGAAGCAATGCCATTAACTGCAGCCCAATTCTAATATGCCATTTCGAGCCGAAAATCGCAGCGAGGCTGTGACGACTTTACAGGTAAACTCATTGGAACTTTGGGAGGGTATAGCATCATGATACATATATTTCTTGCCCTTTCGGCAACCGGCGTTTCCTGTGACATATCCCTGCCGCTTCCTGTATCTAGCTTTTGGCGATAACCCGGGCCGAAGTCAATGTCTTTGTATTTATTATTCAAGGGGCATACACGTGCAGACTACAGATAGATTGCACCATGTATCGCTAGGAACATAGCCTTAATCGATGTGTTTGTGCAATGCCGTAGCAGTATGAAGCCCTATACCTCGTCGTTGCCAAGGCCTTCTGAAAATCTATATACGAGTAACTTGCTCGTCCGGATAACCGTATAACCTGTCAATCGTATCAGTAATTACCCCCAGTGTAACGGCAGCTTATAGACAAGTATTAACCCCGTGTGTACTATATACTCTGATAATTAGGACTCAAGCCTCCTGTATAGGTTCATATAACGATATCAGTTCATAATCTGCAAAGATAGCACTTATCTCTTACTTTTTAGCATGCCAGTGAAAGGTCTTTTAATGTTTCCGAGAAGAGCCTTCTACGACAATGTCACCCTCTAAAGCTTCTGCAGATCTGGCGAGAGAGAGGTTGATCATTTTTCTTTGGTGAGTATCTGTATATGAAGTGATGTAGAGTGGCGGGCCTGTTTCCCATTACGTACATGTTGCAGCAGGTATTCTGGGGATATTTTTAACGATTAACTTTTATTTCACGACATCGCGCTTGTGGCGTCGTTTTTCTGATAGCTTTGAAAAGGACATCTGAAAATGCGCGGTACGTAGCTACTGAAGCAACCAAGGCCCCGCGTAATCCCCACCATGATTCCTCTCTCTGTGCTTGTGCCTAATCATCCTTAGTGTTTCAACGATAGGCATCGCCTGGCTTTATTAATGTCGAATGGCTGAGTCGCCCTTAGGGCTGCTTCATCCCTAATCGTCCACACTCGGGATATGATGTAACTGTTCGTTAAATCCTGTCGAAAGGACCTTCATGGGCTACACATGTCTCCTCCAAATTTTCTGAAGGTACCCATCCGTCTGACGCAGACGGCTGTGTCCTTGATAGCTCTCGCCTTTTGGGAAAAAAAAGAGCTCAAGACATTCGACATTCTCAAGCAAATTCAGACTATAACTCAAAAACTACGTTGAAATTATCAGAGTAAATAAAGCTAAGTCTTGTCCGAAGGGAGCATAAAATTTAGAAGTGCTCAGTTAGTTGGACCCCGAAGCACTAGAAACTGGAAATGTGTGGTCCTATCACTGAAATGTTTGGCGCCCCTAATGCAAGCTGCATCTCAGCCAACCCGCCTGATAGATATAACAAACATTGCCTTTGGATGAGTGCCTTTTCCAAAAGTAATTCGGCGCAAATTAATTCAGAGGGATGACTTTGCCCGAGCAGTCGTTTGACGCTAAAGGCTCACGCTAAGTTGGGTCCAGCACGCGCGGGAGGCGATTAATGGATGCTCACATCTGCGTTACACCGTCTTCCCATCTCCATTCGTCCTATTTTACATTTTATCATAGAATTGATCCCGTAGCGCACTTAGTTTGCTTTGATCGAACCTTGATGCATGACAATAACAGCTGCTGCATTCCTGAACATATAATTGGACGTCAATATGCCAGTGCCAGCTCGTTTAAGACTCCAGTATGCCTCATCTTCGATTTTGTCGCATCTGCTGGTTGAGAATGATGACCGTTTTGAAATGGTGCCCAATGAGTTTCATCACCCTCGTCAGCCTCACCCCTGAGCACTGCTTTCCTAAACGGCACTATTCCTCCTATGGAAGTTGAAAACTGAAGTTGCCGTAACTTCCTGACTAGGGAAGACACGTGGAAATGGGCCTTGAGGGAAACCAGCTGGAGCGCCTGATTGGCCCCATTGCGATGTTGCCGCGTGCGCCCGTCGGCCCAAAGTGCGTGGCAATGCATCCGCGTCCGTTGGATTCAGGCAATGAGGACTTTGGATGCAGTTAATTTCAAAATTGTGAATGCCCTAGACATTTTCTAGGTGTAAGTACTAGTACGTATTTCAGCCTTACTTCTCCTGTGATCTAGGCAAGTGACTCAAATTACTGGGTTATATTCTGAGCCCAGCTAACTGCAACACCGGTTTACGATTTACGTATTGTGGTGATAGTACGACTCCCATTTACGAGCAAAACTTCCTTGGGAGTATTTCGCTGCCCCGCACTGGCACATAATCTGACAAATTGGGCTAAACCCAATTTAGAACCAAAATCTGCGTCCAGCAGAAACCCCTTTCTGGGTTAAGGCACAGTATACCCCACAAGGTGTTGTAGTGAGCAAATGCAACCAAATCTAAGCAGCTGCGGCAGACGAGGCATTCACTTGAGTCGAAGAAGTGTGAGCGCCTAAGATCCTTTCAATATTGCGTTAGTGTATCATCAGCCTTATATGCAAGGAATTACGGACCCGAAAGGATGAAAGGCTGAGACTTAAATCGCGCCGCTGAGGCGCGATCGGCTCGCCGTATAGTCAGCCCCAGACATAAGTGGCCTGCTTACCACGTCAGTGGTATCACTTTGTCACTGGGTTATTATATACTAGGCACTTACCCATGGTCCACTATCTGGCAACAATAGCCACCGTACAAGGGCCGAAGAGGAACGATGGGTAGAATCTTGGGTGGTACTACACAGGCCTGCCCCCATTCAGCTCCCAATAACTAGGCTTTCAGAGAATTGGTGACCCAAGTGGATCGCGAGGCTGTGAAGTGGAAACGCTATTCCGCGAGCCAATGAACAGACGTCTGGCGCTAGGCCCCATGAGGACCCCACAGATATATGTAAAGGCCAACAAAAAATATGTCGCCTAGGAATTCCGGCTGGCGGTTCCCCGCACTAATTTAATAGATAGGCCTCGATGGATGTAAGCAACAATGCAAGCATAATTAATAGGAACCACCAATAACCAGTTGGAATACCATTCCAACCCGACCATTGTTCTCCTTACACGTGGAACAAGGTAGAATGAAAGCATCTTAGCACCGTGACTTCGGCTATCACCGATCCAACCAGACCCTAATTAATGTACCCCTGAACGTAACAATGCGTTGAAAGTCGGGCGGCAGTCAAGATCCCTAGTCTTGTGTGAGTGGCTAAGTATATATAACGTATTTCCACCAAGTACTTCGGAAGAAGAAGGAAAAGGAAAGGAATGCCAAATGATAGAGCCTATTATGTTATATATGCAAGGCTGTGATCAGGCATTTTATAGCGGCGTAATCTTTGATCCAGAACAATTTCGGTGTC
>ML733691.1:0-11020 GCA_009176405.1 Aspergillus novoparasiticus | reverse complement strand
TTTTTACTCGTTCCGCCTGAACACTAAAAATATATATTTCCAACCGCGAACTGTTTCCAGTTAAGGACGACTTCTTATGCACACAGAATACCTATATGCCATAAGCTTAGGTAGTAAATATAAACTGGAAAAGCTTATAGATATACCTTTAATGTTGGCGAAACATCCTAAGCGATTAATGAATATAATGCCGGGTCATCTGCCTCCTTGCCCATCTTCTGATGATGGGTAGTATGTAAATCTAGAACCTGAAAATACAACAGAAGATGAGAGGCGGTCATGGTTGGATTGAACCTGCGGGGAGCTGTGCAATGGTTAGCATGTCTATAAGGTCACTAGGAGTGACAAGACGAGCTTCCATGGTATATGGGTAATCTTCAATATATCAGTCTAGTTCTACGACGGGAGCAACCTGGCAGGAAGGGGACACTCCTACCTAATTAAAGGTTGGTTGCCAGCGTTAGACTTCATGGCAGCCTTCAAAACAAGCCACGATTATCTGTGCAGAACAGTCGCATAATTGATTTGGCAGTCTGTTAAAAGCAAGCACATGTATCTCTAGATGGGATGTCAAACATTGTTGTGGACATGTATACTATAATAATAATGAAAGACCAGGTAAACCATGTTGTCAGGATAATGTACCCAATGCAGTCAATGCATCGGCTTCTCCGTGTTACCAAAAAGCAGCAACAAAAACAAATACCAGCGCCAGTGTTCGGTTAGCCAATTCCCATACCCTGCCATAAACGAAACTAGTTACGTCACTCTAAATCAAGTCTTGTCTTGCATCTATGCAACAACAGCACCCTGGATCTCACTGTAGATAGCTCCAAGCTCCTCAGCGAGCAACTTCTCGGCCTTGTTGACCAGTCCGTCAAAGCGATCCTTAATGTTGTTACTGCCGGCCTTGTATCCACCCTTGGCGACAATCTGGGTGTAGTTGTCGGCACCACCGCCGTTCCAGGCGAGAAGCTAGAATAAAACAGTTAGCCACTTTCTGTTTCATTATACCAAAAATGGATAATATGACTTACGTTGGGGGTGTCAGATGGGATATCAGTAAGGGCACCCTGGGTGGCGATGGAGATGATATCCTTCTTGAGCTTGGCAGGAGTAAGCTCATCGACAGCGAAAGCGGAGTCCTGAGCAGGCTGCAGAGAAACGAAGTAGGCCAGCAGACCAGCAATGTGAGGAGAAGCCATAGAGGTTCCAGAGATGGTGTTGACAGCGTGCTTGCTGCCAGTCCAGGTGGAAAGAATGTTAAGACCGGGGGCAAAGATGTCAGTGCACTTTCCGTAGTTGGAGAAGTAAGCACGCTCATCCTGAAGGGTAGAGGCACCGACAGTGATGGCATTCTCAGCGGCAGCAGGGGAGTAGTTGCAGGCATCGGCATTGTCGTTACCAGCAGCAACGGCGAAGTGAAGACCAGCCTCAACACCAGCATTGACAGCAGCCTCAAGGGTCCTGGACTTGCCACCACCAAGACTCATGTTGGCAACGCTGCCCTTGAAACCCTTGACCTTGCCGTCTTTGGCGTCCTTAGCCTTCTTGAGGTGGGACTGGACGGCCCACTCGACACCCAGAACGACATCGGACATAGTGCCAGAACCGCTGGACCTCAAGACCTTGACGGCATAGATGTTGGCCTTCTTGGCAACACCGTACTTCTTACCAGCAATGGTTCCGGAGCAGTGAGTTCCGTGTCCGTTGCCATCCTCATCCTCATCATTGCTAGGGATGGTCTTTCCCCAGTGTGCTCGATCCTCGAAATCGACATGCTCAATGTTGATACCAGTGTCAATAGTATAAGCATCGACACCCTCACCGCCTTCCGAAGCATACAGGTACTTGTTAAAGGTACCAAACGAGAGGCTGTCACGGTGAGAGATACGAGCCAAGCCCCAGGGAGCATTCTTCTCGGTTGTCTCCTCCATGGTGTGGACTTCGGTGTCTTTCTCGATGTATTCAACCTTGAAAATGAAGTTAGACCAAGGGCTCTTCAGAAATGGGTGGGCCGAAGGGGGAACCTACATCAGGATGTCTCCGGACCTGCTCGATCACATCCTCATGGAAATGTCCAGAATAGCCCGCCAGGGACCCGGCGATATCGAAGGTGTTCTTGAGACCGAGGTAAAGGTCATCACTGAAACCAAAAAGAGAGCGCTTCTTCAGGTCGATGCGTCCAGTCATCGACTCGTGGATGTCCTGCACCCAGGTGTGATGAGCAGCAGCCGTTTCAGAGGAGACATGCTTCTTGAAGACGACGATGTAAGAGTCTGGAACCTCTTTGGCATTTGAGGCCGAAAGAATGGGGGCCGCTCCGTTGTGGATGGAGTCAACAGCAACGGGAGAGGCCGCTGCCAGTAGTGGCAGCAGGGAAAGGCCGAGGATGCCTCTCATGATGGGCAACAGGAGTGATGTCTAACACAAGGTACAGAAGGGGGAAGGGAGAGTTCTAAGAGGAAAGAATACAGATGGAGATGAAGATAAAAAGAAAGAAAAGATGGTAGGATGGATCGATGCTGAGTTGGGGGGGTTAAAAGGAAGAAGGAGGAGGAAGGATGGATGAGGAGTTGGAGAAGAGGAGGATGGGAGCAGGTGTAAGATAGCTGGGCTTAATAGGTCGATCCCCCAAGCAGGCAAGGGCAGCGGAGGATGATGCAACCGGGATACGGTAATTTACAATGATGACACAGCTTTACTGAGGAGGTGCCGCGCGTCGATCGCTCCCGATTAGCGCGGTCGCAAGACCTGGGGTATGGCGGTAAGAGGGTATGGATCCCCAAAAAGGGACCTTTCGGAGTGATTAGTCGCCCCAGTAATTAACGCTCAGGTTCCATGGGTGGACGCCATCGGGGGACGAAGGCACAATGGTGTCGAAAAATGAGGCGAATGAGTGGAGTCTGCACCGTGTATTCTGCAAGTATGTTTGGGAGCTCTTCCAAGGATAGCTCGAGTGGTGAGTCAACGATGGACAAGGTACCCATTCTGGAGTAACTGCCTAGTTGATTCATACGGACTCAACATACATATATGTCCCTATTAGGGTGAGATATCCCTCTCAACAACAGCAGAAAGTGATTCTCCAACGATAGGCAGTAATACCTTACGGTACTTTTTAAAATAAGTCCTAAAATCCTGCTGCCATCAAGGTACTGCAGGTACAGTACCTGACCGACTCCTCAAAGTGGTACTGCTTACTAGGTTCCTGAGACGAAAAGAGTTGGCATGTTAGGTAAATGGCGTTGGCGACTGGTCGCCACCACCAACCACCTTCCCGGGCAACCCGAGTCGCGTGCCAATGGAGCACGCCCATCTTCCGTTGTTCGCCTGACTTTTGACAAGAAGCCGATCGTACGGAGAACGTGGCAGACCATAGACGCATTACCGCCCAGTACAATACAGGCAATACAGGCGGTCGGGCTTGCGGGAGATAAGACATACCTCTCTTATCGATACTTATCTCTCCACCAATGAAGGGCCGCCGACGGTCGGAGGCTTTTGTCACCTGATAATCCCTAGGTCTGAGAGCTGGAAAATGCACCCATGCTCCGATGTGCCCCCGCTTAACGGCACTGCCTCTCCAGTGACGTTGGCATAAGACCGTCTATCACATTCAGGAACCATCCTGAGGGTGTAGAGGGAATTATTGCTCTCGACTCACAACTCCGACCTTGACCAGGATAACCCTCATCCCGGATGCTGAATTTAACACAATCGGCCTTGTCCTCATTCCTAGAGTAGTGCAATTGTTGATCGTCTGACTCGTCAGGTCTCCCTTCCGTTCCCCTCCCTCCCACTACGGCTGTGCCATGTTGGAAAATTGTGTGGATTACATTCACAACTAGCTACCATAACGCATACCAATGCAGACCGCCTTCATCCTTACACTAAGTGCTGGCTCATGGTGTCTGATGGTCTCTGGCCATCGAATAGGTAGTCGGGGATAAGCTTCAGCGGCGCAATGAGCCGGTCCACTTCCGCCCTCTCGCGGTCTCCGTCATCAGCAACCCAACGGCCGGCTGCCCCCGAATTAAGTCCTGTCCTTGACAAGTTGAAAGTCATCTGCGGGGAGGATATAGTAACCTCCCAGGTCGCCTCCACTGCAACCGAATGTCTGCTTCGCCTTCGTCACACATTCATCGATAACGAGCACCCAATAGAGGCGAAGGAGACCTTCCGACACCTACATGGTTTTCAGACCCTATTAGACCTTCTCCGGAAGGTCTCGCAATGTTATGGTTCGCATGGGTCATCCAAAGATGAGAGGAAGGATCTGTTGTCCGTGTACAAAGATGCATTGGCAGCCCTGGCTGAGAGCTTGAGGGGTCATGTCGGGAACAAACGGTATTTCGCGAACCGGATCGCCGGGGGAGGAGAAGTGACATTGGAAGAAGCTTTCACGAACCTGGCTAGGAAAGTAGATTCCATCCAAGGTGATACGGAGCAATTTTACGGTGCGATCTTAGCAGCGGCCCTTTGCCAGGAGACAGTTGCCAGTATATTCACAACTCTGAGTACTAAATTCCAAACTGCCGAGGAGCTATCTTTGGATGGCATTAGAGAAGAAGTGGACCGATGCGTAGGAAAATCAGAAACAGTCGAAGTGCCAGAGCTCCTGGGCCCGTTTGTCCGAGTATGGCTTACCCAGTCGTCTGCCTCCATATCCGAGCACAAAGTCCAGAGACTAGCCGTGCCGGCATGTCTAGTCCAACTCGCCGCACAATCCCAGAGGAATATCACCATGTTGCACTCCACTGGCATTATAACACTAATTCTGCCGCTTTTGTTCAACGAGGAGCGCCCGGCACCCGAGAGACAACTCTATCAAGAATTGGCAAAAATGCTTTGTACTCTGGGGATAAGTAACTTGAATGATGTGGCTGCTTTATATCGACAAGCCCATGATTGTCCGAAGGTTCTTCAGTTCCTTGTTGATGTTTTGAAGTGTTCCAAGGAACCTCCCTCGATACAGTTCGATTTATCATTGCATGGATATTGCTCTTTAGAGTTATCAACTATGGGTCGCTCATTCCCACCTGCAACTTCTTCTGGTTATACGTTAGCAGTCTGGGCACGCTTTGACCAGTTTGACAAGAATACTCACACGACGATTTTTGGAGCTTTTGATGCTAGCCAAACTTGCTTCTTGCTCGCGTACCTCGAGAAGGATACTCGCAACTTTATATTGCAGACCTCAATCAGGGGATCTCGTCCTAGCGTTCGATTCAAGTCTATAGCCTTCGAGCCTAACCGGTGGTACCATATCTGCGTGGTTCATAAAAAACCCAGACCACCGTCATATTCTCGGGCGTCTCTCTTCATAGATGGTGAATTTGTTGAACAATTGCGGATTGATTATCCATGCATGCCGGTTCCCAGCGCTCCTAATAGGCCGCCTAGAGTTCAATCGTTTTTCGGGACTCCGCAAGATCTGGCAATGAGGCTTGGCAAGGGGATCTCTACCTCTCGATGGTCCCTAGCTAATGCAATTCTATTTGAAGAAACATATAGTGACGACATGATTGCCGTGTTTTACAATCTCGGTCCACGTTACTACGGCAACTTTCAAGACTGTTTAGGTTCCTTTCAGACGTATAAAGCTTCTGCGGCTTTGAATTTACGTAACGAGCATATGCATGCTGGTAAAGAGGAGTCATCGGACATTGTTACTGCTATTCGGCGAAAGGCAAGCACTCTTATTCGTGAAGAGTGCATAGCAGTTAATGTTTCTCCGCTATCCGTTCTAGATGACGATGATAGTAACAATATTGATGAATCCCGACTCGTCAAGTATCTTTCGAAACAAGCGGCTAAAAACTTGCATCAGCTAACAAAGTCTGGAGGAAATGCAGTAGCGGTCAATGGCGGTACCCCTGCTATCAATGATGCTTTAACTCAGGCCCATGGTATCGGTATATTAACGGGGGACCCTGTAGTCGCGATACCGCAGGCCTTGGATGACGCGAGCTGGCGTATCGGCGGCTGTGCGGCTGTCCATTTGAGCTTGGTACATGCGGCCAAAAGCGCTGAATCTACGCTTTTGGCAGTCGAAGCGCTGTATGAGGCTGTACAGGACAATTGGCGAAATAGCGAAGCAATGGAAAAGGAAAATGGTTATGGAATCCTTGCGGCATTATTACGCGAAAAGCTGGCATGGCCGGTAACATGCGCCACCACGGGCTCGAAGACCTCCAACGTCTGCTCCACATACGAAGAACGATCTACATTGGCTTTCGAACTGCTTCGCTTGACCCTCAAGTTCGTCGGCTATGATTTCGATCAACCGAATCGCTCTATCATCACGAACCCGCTAGCATACAGAGTCTTGCTCGTGGACTTGGAGGTGTGGAGATATGGCGAGATGCCTCTTATTGAGCTGTATTATTCCCAATACTGCATATTTGCCAGTGAAAGCAAGTTTCGTCGGTTTAATGCAAAGCGCCTCGCCCGCATGCGTAAGCCTCCCCTAGCAATCCATTGGTCGTCGCATGTTCTAAACTTCCATACTAATGGAAAACAGGTGTCAATAAAAAGCTGCTTGAGGCTCTTAAGGGAGAAGAATTTACGATGGAGGGACTGCGACTTTTCACTTCGGCCTTTGGATCATTGATGGAGGGCTGCCTGTCCGCAGACTTGCTCCGTTTTCTAGCGCTCTTCATCACCTATGGTATCCATAAGCCAAAGGAGCCAAGCAGGTTACAGAAAAAGAAGAGCCTCCGATTCAATCCTGCTGCAAGGTTGCCCACGCCCAATCCCGATAAGAAGTACGTTTCAAGCACTACGATAGCGATAGAGATGCTTAGGATGTATTGCTCTCTTCTATGCAATGCGCATGATCTTGGGCCGATCAAGAGGTTCGCTAAAGCCGTTACAAACAAGGTTTGTAGCGCAAATGTCACCCTCCATGGAACGAGTGTTAACTATTATGCAGTGGCTTTTATACCTCATGTGTGAGGACGAACCCGAGATTGTCATTTTGGCAACGAAGATCATGGCTCGTTTAATAGTAATCCACGGGGGTAGCTACAGCAAGAAGTTCAATGATAAGACTGGGGGTTATATTATAATGCGACATTGTCTGAAGAAATGGTGGAGCATCCCGACAATGTGGCCTATCTGCTTTGCTATACTATTCGGTGTTGATATTGGCAAGGTCAACGTTGATAGAACATTCGATCAGCTTTCTCTTTCCGAGCTTTTCTGCCTCAACGGCGAAGCCCAAGTTGTCTATCCTGAGATGCTCCCAGTTATCTCCGACATGCTGCAATCTGGGCTGAAGCAAACAGTATTCGCCGAGGAGTTCTCATTGGTGAATGAGCAGAACCCTGATGCTCTACAGGATCGCCTCGCTCACCTTGCCAAGCCGTCTATGTCATCTTCCGCACCTGCCGGTACTACGGGTGCACACCTGTCGCTTTTAACCGCTATTGTTGATTTTTTTGCTGTAGCGCAGATAAAGTCTCAAAGCTACCGCGAATTTGCAGCACGTCCTGAATACGTCCAAAGCCTAGTTTCTATCCTTTTCCCCGTTGTTATTGGCTCCGATTCCGTGAGTCCGAATGTTGAAATGAGCTCTCAGTCTCGTACGGGTAGTCTAGCGTTTGATGATCACAATTTGGTGCCTCGGCCACGATCGCGAAGGACATCTGAACTACAAACAACGACTGTTGAACAGCCTGGGAGCCACGATGACAGTGGCGGACCTTTAAGACGTGGTTCCTCTTTCATTTTGGTCACCTCTGATCGAAGGAAGCATATGCCGTCCTCTCTTCGCATACGCTGTGCTTTCTCTCACGTTAAAATTGACAGCAAAGGCACGACCAACCATCCTTTAATAACTGCTATTCTGAATCTAGCCCTTTCTGTGTTTTCAGAACAGCTGCTGGAAAGGAAGGAATTCTCTGGTCTTGGACTCTACCTTAAGACGCCTCCAGGGTTCCCTGAGCACCAGGCGTACTTCAACTCTTGGGTGTTGCGTAGCCTTCTTTCTACACTCCAGGATGCCATATTCTCAAGGGTCGAGCTATTGTCCGAACCACGCGTGCTAACCAACTTGGGGCGCTTCGCAACGCATTTAGGAGAAGCAGTCTACGAAGGTTGGTTTGTTGACGGCGCCACAGCTACTCTTGAATTCGCAGGAACCGTCTTGGAATATCTGCAGCGACCTGAGGTCTCGCGTCTAAAAAGTATACGTCTTTGCAGTCAGGCGATAGCGACAATTCGTTCCACAGTATTCCGTGTGGTTTTATTCGGGCTATCAGAAGTCGATGGTACAGAGGCACTTTCACTCTTGAAACGGCTATCATATTGGCAAGTAGTCCTACTTTCTGGGGAAACTCAGTCCGATCATCTGCAGTTGCTTTGCTATCTTCTCTATACGAAATTGATCGACAAGAATGAAAATGTGCGCCTGGCGGCGGCAGGTCTTTTTAGAATTATGCTAGTACAAAAGCCGATAGAGATGTCCGCCATCCTAAGCCAAGCAACAGAACCCTTACAGCAACGTCTTTCCGGTGGGTTTGAGGCTCTTGTTGGCATGGAGGATATTGCTTTTTTGCAATGGGTTGACGACCAGGCGGACGATTTGAACGCCCTGTTCTTCGGAATATTATCAAAGGCCTGGGAGACTTTTGTCCAAGAAGAAAATACGAAACTAGAGTCGTCAGCTCGCACTCGATTATCTAGGCGTCAAGAAAAACTGAAACAGTGGGGCCAGGTGGAAAAGCTCAGTGACGAAATTATACGCAAGCACGAGGCTACATTCCCTCACTGGGTATCGAACATATCAGCCTCAGAGTTTCTGAAATATCAAAGAGCACTACAGGATCAACAGGATAGCTCCACATTTATGTGGGCGGCACTGGCACATCTGAATATGGACTTGCGACGTTATGGAGGTGTTTTTGCTGAACAGAAGGAGCGAAGGTGGCGTCTTGACCAAACTGAAGGGCGAAGCCGTATGCGACTACGTACTGTACCGGATGATTCAGGGGATCGTCAAGATTACCAACCGAAACGAAAGGCTTCAGAGCCTCCGATAATGAGGCTAGACACGAATATCACATCTCCAAACGGTGACTCCCTAGGTCTGACTCCTACTGCCATGGCTGCCGACCACTCAGAGGGTAATTCTCAGAGTATTGGTCCTGACAGTAGGAGCGTATTTGAAGAAAGCTTCGAGATGATTGACGACCCGAAGGCTGATCTTGAAGACTATGAAGACAAGAACAGGAAGGTCATGAGAAGCCTGCACCGCGGTGACCAAGTCGATAGCGTATGCAACATGTCTCGTATTGTTGGGTTGGAGGCATGTGAAGGCCTTTTGATCCTTGGGAAAGACCACATCTACATTCTAGATAATTTTTTTCAGAGGTCAGATGGCGAGATTGTCAATGTCTGGCAAGCCCCTACGGAGGAACGAGATCCTTATGTTCGCATGATCACTGGCCGGGAATCCAATGAACGTAAATCACAGGAGCATGAGACTAGAAGCTGGAAGTGGTCGGACCTGATCAGCGTCTCCAAGAGGCGATTCCTATTTCGCGATGTGGCCCTCGAAATATTCTTTACCGACGGAACCAGCTATTTGTTGACCCTCATCTCATCGCCCGCTCGGGACAACCTTTGTAGCCAACTCGCAACTAAGGCGCCTCAAGTGACAGGGAGCGTTGGCCACTCGCGACCAGAAGATGTCTGGAGATTCGAGACCCTTAGGAGTCCCGAAGATGCACCCCAGTCTCTCGGGTCAAGGTTTGCCAGTGTCTTTGGTCATTCACCAGCACACCCTGCAACACGGAAGTGGGTGAAGGGTGAAATTTCTAACTTTCATTATCTCATGCTTATCAACACCCTCGCTGGAAGGACATTCAACGATCTGACCCAGTACCCTGTTTTCCCTTGGGTGCTTGCTGATTATACAAGCGAAGAGCTGGATTTGACTAACCCAAAAACCTTCCGTGACTTGTCAAAGCCTATGGGTTGCCAAACCCCTGAGCGAGAGGGCGAGTTTAGGGAACGATACAAAGCTTTCGCAGAGATGGGGGCGGGCGATTCTCCCCCATTTCATTACGGAACCCACTACTCTTCAGCAATGATTGTCAGCTCGTATTTGATCCGTCTTCAGCCGTTTGTGAAGTCATACCTCTTACTTCAGGGTGGAACATTCGATCATGCTGACCGTCTTTTCTACTCTATTGGAAAGGCTTGGGAATCCGCTTCGCGCGGGAATATGTCGGACGTCAGAGAGCTGATACCTGAATTTTTCTACCTCCCAGAGTTCCTCGTCAATTCCAACAAATATGATTTCGGAGTTCTACAGAACATGACTACCGCAATTGATTCCGTGGAATTGCCGCCATGGGCCAAGGGTGATCCAAAAATCTTTATTCAAAAACACCGGGAAGCTTTGGAAAGTCCTTATGTGACTCAGAATCTGCACCATTGGATTGACCTAGTATTCGGCTGTAAACAGAAAGGTGAGGCCGCCATTGAAGCGGTCAATGTTTTCCATCACCTGTCATACCAAGGGGCGAAAGATGTTGATGCTATTGATGACCCTGTGGAACGACTGGCCACAATTGGCATCATCCACAATTTTGGGCAGACACCACACCAGATTTTCAATCGCCCTCACTCACAGAGAGAGGACGTACGGTACAAGGTCCCACAGCTGGATCGTCTCGCTGAGTCACTTACACAGCAACCGCTCTCACTGCTAGGTATGTTTTTGACGACCTAGACCTCCCCCCCCCAAAAAAAATTTTTTATTTTTATGTGCTTGCTAATAAGAGATCACAGACATTGGTGAACGGGTATCTTCGCTTTCAATGAAGCAGGACCGCTTGTTGTGTGCTGCAGCTCTCAGGTTAAATATTCCACCGGCTTATGACAAGTATATGGAATGGGGCTTCTTTGATGGTAGCGTGAGGTTCTATTCCGCGGACAGTCGAAAGGTAGGTGTTGAAGTCACCGCTTTCTTTCTTTCTTTCTTTCTTTTTTTTTTTTTTTTTTTTTT
>ML733690.1:0-11052 GCA_009176405.1 Aspergillus novoparasiticus | reverse complement strand
CCATAATGTGGACGGCGCACCAAAGGTTATGTGCAAACGATGCGGCCAGATCCTTGAGCATCCTTACTCGAAAAACAAGGACCGTAAGGGAAGGGATACAGGCCACGGCTTATCAACAATGACAAGGCATCTAAAGACTGCAAGCTGCTTACGATCGGATAGCCGGCGGAAGGGTGAAATATCTAAGGTCCTACAAAAGGGGGTACGTTCTACAATAAGGACAGTATCAAGATACCCATATTAAACTTAACTTCAATAGGATACTGCCCCGACCGACATTCCGTTCTCCCAACAAGGTTGGGAAGAGACGATCTTATCATTTCTTTCACTAAATCGACTTCCGTTCACGCTTATGGAGAAACTAAAGCAGGATTAGCTTTTTACAGACCCCTTTACTTTATGTGTCCAATTTTGCCTAACTAATTATAATTACATGAAAATGTCTTTATGTTAGATTGGAACGCCCCTGCGATGGAGATGCTCTCAACTGCAATCTCTTCAACCTCCGCGACCATATCGTCTCTATTAATAGTATATGCCTTGGTCCCGCTCTCGATTTTTGCAACAACTGTCTTAGACGGCGATCCAGCCATGGGTTTACAATAAAAGCCCTGGGCTGTGTACCTAGCGAAAACTCAAGAATTGTACTGATTGTCGTCCCAGCAATACATCAGGACTTTTCAGGTCCGATGTATCCAACCGAACACGAAGGGCACAGATGGGATTTGCTCAGAACCGATCTCCCAATTGTCGAGTTAGTGATGAATATGCCCATTGAGCAGTTGACGGGCCCTTCACAAAGTTTATCCGTTTTTATACCTCAACAAAATCCGGAGCCGCTGGATTGTCCGATCTGCTATAGCACTGACACCAACACAATGCGCTGGGTTATAACGGATTGCCAGCACGCTTTCCATCAGGAATGTTTAACAACGTGGTTCGAGAGAAGACATAATTGTCCAATGTGCCGAGCTGCAACATAAAATGACGGATTACCCTCAAATGGTGAAGCAATCCCTGAAGGGATGGAAGGTGACCTTTTGTTGTACAAGGTCCAACCTGACTGAGGGATGAAGTGCTACGTCGGTCAAGCCGATTTCAAGAATGATTGTCTGATGGATATATAAATGAGAAAAAGACATTTAAAACTCGTATTTCTTAGGAACCTCTTCATAATACTCATAAGAGCGATCGGATTGTAGCCGTTATCAGTGTCCGGGGGGGGGGGGGGGGCAAACTGATTTCGGGAACTACTGTACTAAACTGTGGCCATCTCTTGATCCGTTTAATTTCATCAAATACTCCCCATCTGTTTGTCGTTTTCTGTACAGTGGATGGATGGATGGTTTCATTTACCCTGACCCCTCGCTAATAAAGCGATATGCAGGCTACCTACAATTATATATGTCTTCCCGTATATCTCTATTGTACGTGATCCCATTTCTTACGGGCGGACTTTAAGCCTCGCCTAGGGGCCTGTGGTGGCCATGTGCCTCTGGTTCTGTCTTTGGGGGCCCCTTGGTCCGCGGCTACGAAACCTCTGAGATGCTTCTGCAAAATCCCGTACAGCCTTCACGTGGCTGGTTTCACCTTTCCCTCCTAGCATGGCTGGTATGTCACCGAATGCTTTGCCAATTTCTCGGCGTAGTTTTTGGCGTGATGTTTCTAGTTGCGCGCAGTCGAGCATAACGCGAACGACGGTTTTTGTTGCTCCACATTCGCATTTGTCGTCTTCTCGGTGTCTATGGAGCTTGCCATAAGGCGCTAACCAACAGTGGCCAGCCCGCAGCTGGGTAAGTAGGTAGGCGCGGTTTCGTGGCAAGTGGTCGTATAATCGTCGGGTGCGGATGGCGGGCAACTTTGGGTCGATCCGCCGAAGCTGGCTACCCTTTTGGATGTCTTCTACTCCTGTTCCCACTCCTTGAGGATCTGCTTTCGAAAGGCCGCCTTTTCTTGCGAGATGAGACGGCTGAACGGGTGCATTTTATCCGGCCCAACCGCCATTCTGGCTAGCTTGTCTGCTGCCTCGTTTCCAGGGTCATCACAGTGTCCCGGGATCAATTGGAGGCGGAGGGGAATGCCTCGCGATCTCAATTCTGAGGCTTCCTGTAGATTGGCGTGAATTATCTGTTGGCCTGACTTATTGTGTGGGTTCCTGATTGCCTGTAGTGCTGACATGCTATCGCAGAGGATCGTTGCCGGTTTTTGCACTGGTGTTACTGGAGCTCTTGGTCGCAGGCTTGATACTTTAAGCACGAGACTGATGGCGTAGAAGATGCCTATCAGCTCCGCAGAATAGACTGACCACCTTCCTATCGAGCCCACAGAGAGTTGTCGACATTCTGTTACTTCTTGATTGCGGTCCAGCATCACTGCCTGTGCGCCAAGATGGTTGTTCTGTCCTGATGGGTCTGAGAAGACTATCATGTTAGATGACACCTATAGGGCAGCAGCCTTGTCTTTTGCTTTCTCCCGGTCTGGTTCAATGTCAATTTCCACAAAGCCCGAGGGTTTCCAAGGGGTCATTGGTTTCGGGTCGATTGTTTCTAGTCCGTCGAGTTGTTCCAGCCTCTTTGGTTTTTATTGATTCTGCCAGAGGGAACCGGGGCTTGGATCCCACGTTATCGCGTCGCCTCCGAACCCTTGATAATACATCCCGAACTGGGTGGTCTCTAGGGAGCGTGCACAGGCTGGCAATCACGCTTTGTGCTTTCTGTTTGAGTCGTAGGTGCGTTGGTAGCGTGTATGTTTCCACTTCCATGGTGGCTGTTGCGACTGTTCGGAATGCGGATAGAATTCGAATTAGGGCTGACCTCTGTACCGTGTCGAGCACTCTGAGGCGCCTCTTGTCCTTCAGGGGGTTGTGCCAAACCGTCGAGGCATAATCCATGATAGGTGTCACACAGGCCTGGTACAGACGCGTCCGAAATGCCATTCCATCAGGTGTACATTCAGGTCGATTTTCAAACCCTTATCCTCCCCCGTATTCCGTTAGCATAAAATCTTATTTCTAGATTTATCCGATGATACGCCGCAAATACAACTATAAATATTTTTAAGCTTCTGGGATTAGGGTTTGAAAATCGACCTGAATGTACACCTGATGGAATGGCATTTCGGACGCGTCTGTAGACCTGCCTCATTTGTCCGGGTCGGAGGTGTCGAAGCCCTGCCAGTGCGATATTGACTTTCGTGACCAGGTTCACTGCTTGCTACACATGCTCTTTCCATCTTTGTTCACGGTCGCACACCACCCTCAGCAGCTTGGCTGTTGCGGAAGGCTTGATCGTCGCGCCTGGATTACCAGCTGCCCTTTAGTTTGTTCGCTTTTCTTCCTGGTGAAGTGGATGAGCTCGGTTTTCTCCGCGGCGAAACGTGACCCTGTTTTGTTTGGCCCATTGTTCAATTTGAGGAATGTCTTCCTGGAGTTTTTTTAAGGATTTCCTCGACTGACTTTTCCCCGCGCGCCACCGAAAGTAGTCGTCAATGAACGCGGACGCGCCTCCATGGTAGTCCACTGGCTGGTTTACCAGGGTTTATTTAAAGAATATAAAGAGGATTGGCGACAGTGGTGAGCCTTGTGCTAGGCCGGCGTACTCCAAGAGAGACGGGGCAGACTCGAAGTCGTCAAATGAAATACTCGCTGATCGACCCTCCATAAAGCTAGCTACCACGTTCGCAGTATAGTTGGGATTCCTTTGGCCTTAAGTTGTAGGTCAAGGACGCTTCCGCTAACGCCGTTGAAAGCCCCTTTTAGGCCGAATGCTACCAGTGTTATCACTTTCGATGCTAGCCATGCTCGGTAGATTGCGTTCCTCAGCACCAGCAGCGCTTGTTCGGTGTTGCGACCCAGTCGGCCCCAAAATTGGGTGTTTGGTAGCAGGCCATGCTCTTCTGCGTAGTACGAAAGGCGTTTGGCCATGACAGCCTTGAGGACTTTCCCCAGAGTGTTCAGGAGAGAGATCGGTCTATATGCGCCCGGGGCGGTATAGTCAGGTTTCCCTGGCTTTCCGAAGTACGGTAATCTTTGCTCGCTTCCACCGTTCTGGATACTAGCCTAGGTTGACCGATGCGGTGAAGGTCCGGGGGATCTCCGTTTTCAGCCATTGCCATAGCTGTCTCCATACTAACATTGGCAATCCGTCTTCTCCGGGTGTTTTCTTGGGTTTGGCGGCCCGGAGGGCGCGGTGGACCTCTTCCTCGGTGATAGGTGCCCACGGGATCTCTCTTTGTTCCATCTCCGCGTTGTTTTGTGGTAGTGCCATCCCAGGGAAGAAATTTTGCATGAATAGTCCTGCTTTTCCTGTGTTGCCTACTCTCTCTTCTGTGCCTTGCTTTAATGGTGGGATGTTGCCATACGCCTCCCGAGTGCATATGTACGAGGCTGCTTTCCACAGGTGGCGCTCTCCAGCGCTGGCAAGGAAATCCTTCCGGTGGGTGCCTTTCGCTTTTTTAATGGCTCTCGTCCATGTTCTGCGTCTCGTGCGCATGTCTTCGAGCAGACCCAGTAACATTGGATCTTGACGACCTTTCTCCGCGCAGCTTTCCTGCCATTTTCTGCGAGTCTTATCAACTTCGCGTTGTTGTTCTCTGAGCTCTCGCGTGAACCACCGTTTGGAGTATGGTGACGGCCGAGCCATTGGCGTGTGTCGGTCTATTGCAGAGGTCGTGCACGAGATAAGCCTCGCCACTGCTTCGTCAAGTTCAGTCTCCGTTTGGACGGGTGGTGTTTGTGTTGTTTGGGCTTGTACGGATTGTCCAATGCGTTTCCAGTCCGCGCGGTCATATACTCTTCGAGGTTTGCTTTCGGCGTTCCGTGACGGGTTAAGTGACCATTCAGAGTAAGCGGCTCGATGGTCTGATCCATAGTGGTCGTGGTATAGGTGGCATTTTATAAGGTTTTCAGGCGTATCTGTTACGGTAAGATCGATTGTAGAGTTGCTTCAGGGTAACTCATCGACCAGTGCGTGGGAGTGTTTCGGGAGAGGCATGACTGGAGCCCGTGCTTGTGGAAGATGCTAACTAGCTCCTCGGCTTGCTCGATCGCGACATGGTAGATGCGATTTTCGCTCCACATTGGGTGATGACGGTTCAAGTCCCCTGCCATGATAATTGTTGTTGGCTTGTCTGTGGTTTCCGTCGCTTGTTGGATGCTGGCCTCGATCTCTGCCAGCATCAGCTGGATTGAGATCTCTTCGAGTGTCTGGCTGTGGTTTATGGTTGGGACATACACCGAGAATATCAGTGTCTGCCGCTCCATGGTCCACATTTGAACCGCCGTGACATCAGGATGGTTGCATTTTATCTATCGATGTGTGGCGCTGTTGAGATTCGCCTGTTTACATGGAATAGGCTGCGTTTCTTAGGGGTCCTCCTGGCACGTTGACTGGTAGAGGTGCCAGGCGCTGTGGTTGACGTGTGTTGTATGCCGTGAGTGGCGGCTCTTGGATAAGGGGCATGTCTAAGTTTTGGGTTTGGGGATCATTGATCAGGGCTTCCATGCCTGGTCTAGACTTCCATATGTTCAGTTGTAGTAGTCGTAGGTTCAGTATTGTCATTGGGAATTGGGGGGGTCTGGCCGGATTAGGGCAGCTCCGATCGTTGGCTGGGCCGCAACTCGCTTTTTCTCTGCAAGTCCATGCGAGGTGACCAAGCCCTTGGCACTGGTAGCATCTTCTTTCCTTAAATTGGTATGGCATCACCCCGATACATCTTTGTCCCACCAGAGCCTGTTGTCCCTAGTCCACTCCTCCGCCTCGCGCGTGTCGAACCAGATAGCCAGCGATCCGTGCCTGCCCATCGGTTTGTTCTTTGGTTTGAGCCAGGCGACTCAGTTAATATGGAAGTCGTCCCGCTCCATTTTGTTCTCTTCCATGAGGCTGTTAATGAATGCTTTCTCGTCTTCTGGGGTTGGGAAGCCCTCTGTTAGTGTTCTGTCTGCTACTACTGCGAACCGCGGTCGGGCGACCTTGGTGTCATTGCCTAGCTCCTCAAGCCATTGCGTGTTGGAGCGTGGTCTTTCCGCCTGGAGCTGATCCTGGAACTATATCACATATCCGGTCCGGGTGGTACCCACTCTCAGGACCTGTGTGTCCTTTGTCGCGGGTGTGGTGGCAAGTGCATTCTGAATGTGTGCGACCGCCGATCTTGGTGGTAGGTATCTCCGGAATGTATTTATCATCATTATTCTCGCCATCGGCTTCGCTGGGTTTTGTGCTGACTCGAATGCAGTTGGCTTCCTTAGCCAGTTTGTTGTAGGCTGGCTGAAGGCGTGCCGGTAGGGCGCCGTTCCCGCCTGCCGCAATCTAGGCCCATGATGAGTGGCCGCTTGTTGTGTTTTGGTTGGTAATCGCATTGTGTAAGGAGTGAAGCCCTTGCAGGATCTATTCATGGCCGGTTCGCGAGCATGATTCTGAGTTGCGTTGTAGGGGGTTCGCGTCGTTTCTTAGGTCCTCTAGTTCCCGCCGGATGTCCGCTAGAGCTGTTTTGAACTTGGCTTTGACCACCTGTAGTTCTTTGTGATGTTGCTCATCCCGTGTTTTGAGCTCTTTTCTGAGCTTGGTAAGCTCTGTGGGCAGTTCGGATACCTCGAGGTTTTCATCTTCCGTTTGGGTGTCTTCAAAGATAGCTGCTCCTTGCCCGGTCGGCGCGTGGTTTTGGCTCCTCGTTTTCCGTTGGCGACGCGTCTTACTTCTCTCAGTTTCGTCTTCTTGCTCTTGAGCGTAATTGCTTGATATTTTGATGATGCGACTCGTCCTCGGTTTTCGTGGTGTTTTTTAGTGTTGTTTCTCGCGGTCGGGGGGTTCAGGGTTCGTGTTCCGGCCCGTCCCGCGCGCGTCACACGTTGGAATCTTGCCCAGCAACCCTTTGACAGATCGTTCTTGAAATCTGTATCCGTTCCAACAACAAAAAGTCCGGAGGCAATACAGTTGCTCTCGAAATCGCCACCCTCGGGAGGATGGCACAGTGTCGCGTCAGATCTTCTTGTTACAGGGATTCGGCTTTGTAGCTCAGTGTACAATCATTTCGTGCCTGCACAGTGGGTACCAGAACCATCCTTAATGCAAGCCTGGCGGGTAGCTATCAACGGTCTGTCTGACCTTCAAACAACTTATCAATTGTTTGTTGGCCCCACCGCCAAGCACTTAGCGTGATTCTTTTATTGAGCAGAGCGACTTAATTGAGGGCAGCTGTAATATTCTCGTCATGAAAAACATACATATGTACATTACTTATATTTTTGATCGATCGTAGTAGGAACAATATGCCCCATTCCAGGATGCCGAACAACTCGTGCAATGATCCACATTTGCAGGCGGCAAATTGACAGAAATAACTATGCCGATCCTGGTGTACTAGGCAGTGGCCGCCAAACCTGGTATCTCATGGATGGGGGCAGCCCCTGAGATGATATATGAGACAATAGGCAAAGGATAAGCTGTTTGCAATGTACAGCAGAGCGGCATGTTATGGACTCGTTGACAAGGGGAAGTTGCCCTGCTCAAGAATGCGTGTTGGGCATCAGTCGCGGGATTAGCAACCAATCGAATTGAACTTGAGCAAGCGCCAATAATTTCGTGGTTACAGCTACACAAGGCGGGGTAAAGGGAATGGGATAGAACTCATGAGTCTTTGGACTCAAGTTTCCAGCTACCATCTACCGTATACCTCTGATTCCAAGTCCTTACAAAGATATCAATCTTTCAGTGTCCGCAATCTCCAATATCAAAATTGTTTGTGCCGAGAACATTGCTCTATCCTACCTACTTCGCAACGTACCGGCGCCACCATCGAGGAACCACCCTCATTGTCAACCCATTTCCGGAAGGCGCTCTACATTATTTTTTGATACGGAGCGTAAACTAGCCATCACACTTGGATTTATTGCACATAGCAAAGATGACGCCGAACATATACCTGCTTTATGCCTAGAGGAGGATACTGATTCAGGTAGCCTGAACGTCATATTCGCCGTGAATAAAGCGAGTTATAATGATGGAGAGGATACGATTTGCTGTATTAAGCAGGGCTTCGAACGAATATTCGCAATTCTCGTGACTGTATTTAGTGAGTATCGAGTTTTTGCTCGTGAAGAATGCTAATAATACCAGAGTTAACTCGTTATCGAATTTCTACTTTCACCATTCTGCGTTATTGTTCACTCGGACATCTTTAGCATTCACATGAATTATTCTCACCCACATCATTAGACGTAGACCGAATGCAAAGATGATGAACATGAAACCTGAAACTAGCAACCTTAAAATGTATTATACAATGTGTAGGGCAGGTTGTAGTACTATCATCATATTCGTCTAGTCAAGGTTATCATGAACTATCTATTATGATTGGAGAGACATGCTGGTGTCTACACGAGGCAATATTTTACATATACCTAGCTCTTATGATCACTGGTAAGGACATACTACCTACTTAAAACTGTTGGTCATGCTCACAGAGGAAGATGAGCAACTAGGCCCGTAGGTGCCCCGGTGGTCCGATCCCTACTTCCCATGGTAGAGGTGACAATTGATAAGCTTTGTCGTTTGGTTAGTAACAATGAGGTCGATCGTTGAGGTGCTGCCGGGCGTGTTGAGGGCCCAAAATGTCGGCAGTCCACATGAAAGGCACCATTGAGGCCCCAAACGCTGGAAGAAGTTGACTAATTCCTCTGCTTGGAGCATCAATCTTGGTGTGACAGGTTTTATCTCCCATGCCGGATGGTGACGGTTGAAATCACCGGCCACCAATAATAGTAGGGCTGTTTGCTTATCTGTTGTATTGGTATGGCGCTGTATAGTGGACTGAATTTCATCGAGGATCGGCTGGATGGAGAGGTTAGGCTGTGGACTGAACTGGTCTATAGGAGGGATATAGATTGAGAAACAGAGAAACAGAGTTTGCCCTGTCTATATCTTAATTGCTGTAACATCGGGGTGGTTGCATTTAATTTGACGATGGGAGGCTGTTGAAGTTCGTCAGTTGACATAAATTAGGCTTCTTTTTCTTGCGGTCTCATCTAAGAAGGTCGGTTGATAGAGGTGCTATATTCTATAGTTCACATAGGTCTGGAAGGTAGTGATGGGTGGTTCTTGGATGAGTAGTGTATCTAGATTTCGGGTCCGTGAGTCGTTGATGAAAGCCTCCATTCCAGCCCTAAGTTTCATAATATTCAATTGTAGAACGCGCAGGTTCTTCGCTGTCGATGCCAAGATCCGGGAGAGATAGGTGTGGGGTATGGTTGGTCCCCAGTTGGATGATCACCATTGCAGTCAAGGCATTTCGCCATCCGGTGCAGTGTCCACACCGGGCTAGATCTTGACAGGCCTACGCCAGGTGCCCGAATTGTTGGCAGCGGTGGCATCTCTTCTCCTTCACACTGTATGGGATAATATTATCGAAATACGTCTGTCCTACCAGGAGGCCGTTGTTGATTTTCCATTGTGCGGCTTCCGCTATGTCGAGCCAGATCTCCAGAACCGCCCATTTCCGAGCGGTTTGTTCGGGTTCTTCAACCATACTAGGTCTTCCACCTGGTATCCTCGGGGCCTCGGGTCGTTCCCCTCTAAAATCTTATTGATCGCCAGCTATCTATCCTCCGCGAGGTCGAAACCCTCCGGCGGGGTGTGTGATGAACCACAATCCCGAGGCGTAGTTTGTACAATTTCCGAGTTTTTGGATCCATTCGAGTTTGGTTCTCGCCGTAACAGCGGACTCCTTGTCGGCCAATCTTATAACGTAGCCTGTCCTGGTCGACCCAACCCCCACCACTTGAACGTCTTTGGTTGTCTCGGCATTGAGGGCTGTTCTGATATATTGGTTGGCCTTGTCTGGGGTTAGATAGCTTGCGAGTCGGTCTCCGTCAGCACTGTCATTGTCTAGGGCTCGTTCCGTGCTGATCCGGAGGCATTTGGGGTCTTTCCGGGATTTGTGGCTGGGGGTAGCTTCCGTTGTTGGTGTGCTGCCGCTAGCTGCCACTGCGGCCAACGACTTGGGTTCGGCGGTAGTTATCTGGAGGTCTTCGATCTGCGCGTGGAGGGCTCTGACTTGCTCTTGAAGTTCATTGTTTTGCTCCTTGAACTCCTCTTGGCCTGCTTTAACCCCTTCGATCTCGTTTCTCGCCGCCTCGGTCACATTATTCTGGTTGGCGATGACCTCCTTCAGGTTGTCTGACCTCCTGGTTCGTCACCCGCCCGCCATTCTCGACAATACTAGCGAATTCCGTGTTTCACAGAAGCTCATTGGCTGGCCGATGACCATTTCTCCGACGCTTCTGGGGGATAATTGGTTGGAGGTCGTCCCTGGAAGGTCCCGTCACCCCTCACCAGTTCGTGGGGTGGGTGTCGACAACACCACAATTTGTCGTTAACCAGCGGTGCAAACAGCAGGAACTGTTATAGTCGGGGTCGAAACCTGAATAGTACGCCCTGTTGCAGAAATGGCGTCCGGGTGTTGTGCTTCCTTCTCTTAATTATATGGGTCCCTAATCCATATATGCTTAAGTCTATCAATTACACCGCTCAGATCAATTGCTATCAATGACTAAGGATAATTCCGTCCATAATATTTTTATAGACACCGTTTCCGTAACCAGGCGTATTATATTACCCACTTGGAAATCCAATGTGTACTGTATCATACTCATTTATGTATAGTACACTAAAGCGACCTTGGCTATGTCGATCAGCCTTCATCCACGTACGCATTGGGGCCATACTGAAAGCTTAGACTATGACTGGCATAGGTTAACGCTGCCACGGTAGTTCCGTTCACTATTACAGAGGAGGAAAAGGAGAAAGGGAAAACGATAGCCTATCGCATAAGCTTCTAAGCACATGCACGCCAAGCGCAACCGCTCCAGAATCAAGTTATTTTACTGATCTAGAGCCATCTATATCATGAGCACCCATGACAGCCAATAGGAAATCCATGACGAAGATACAGAGCGATCTAAGCCATCTCAATTAACCCCAGCTAGCACTAGCTCATCAAGGATGTCTTCAGCTTTATCTACGTATGGCTGTTCGTGCACTAACCATCAAGTAAATGTAA
>ML733689.1:0-11214 GCA_009176405.1 Aspergillus novoparasiticus | reverse complement strand
AAATCAATGGTCAAAGCTTTTCAAGGCTTCCATGATGTTGGCACACCTGGAGCCCTAATATACATGAATCGTGGCTGTAGAGGAAGATGATATTTAAAAACATCAACTTCCACGCGGAGCTAGTTTTTGAAATTCCTCCATCACCACAACTCGGAATCGCTCCAGATTTCGTCAAGTTTCTCGTAGCGACGAGCGCTTTCATCTGATACCGGCCGATTCGGGGCGCGATGGCGCCGTCGAGGGTCGCATGGCCGCGTCTGACGGTCGCGTCGCCTGACTACGGGAACGAGCCACGCAGCCTCAACAAACGCGTCTTGGACCTTAATCACGATGCGAATTCGATGCTGGCGGATGCCCAGGCAAAGAAAGACTCCCTGATGGTCAACCTCTGGACGTTCGTTATGGATCTGACCGAGGAACTCGCCCAAACGCCCCTCAGCGGTGATCTGAGGACCGTGTTGGAGGAAATCCGTCGGACCACCTACCGGATTGAAAAGTCCGCCAACGAACAGACAATTGCTATCTCACACCTCCCTCCCACCGCGCGCTGGGCCGAGTCAGCCAGGCAGGCACCGCCGCCCAGCTCTCGATCCTACTCCCATGGCTCGAACAGCACCCCGGCCGCCACCCCCTCCGAACTCGGCAAGGACTGCGAGGTCATCGTCAAGCTGGATGATTCCGCTACCGTCGAGACCTTCCGCAAGCTGAAGAATGCCGAGATCCGGATACGCGCCGAAAGGGCCCGCCTGAAGGGCTCCAAGGCCGATGAGGCCGCGACGCTGGCCTCTGCCCAGTTCGTCGCGGCTCGCCAGTTGAAGTCAGGTGACTTGAGCCTCACCCTGCGGAACGCCAAGGAGGCGGAGATCGCCCGCTGCCATCGCAGCTGGGTCACCTCCCTGGGCGCGAAGGCCACCATCCGCCTGCCCACCTGGGGCGTGGTGGTTCACGACTTCCCCGTGCAGTCGGTGGGGGACCTGTCCCAGCCCAGGGAACGAGACCGGGTCACCAAGGACCTCCTGGCGGCGAACCGGCACGCCTGGGGCGAAGCGGAGGTGGCGCACCTGTGCTGGCTGGCCGGCACACCCACCGCGGGGAAGAAGTCGTCGGCGATAGTGATCGAGTTCACCCACCCCAAGCCAGCGAACAACGCGATCGACTGGGGGACCGTCTGGGACTCGAAAATGCTGATCACGGTCCTCTACGACCGGTCAGCGCGCATCCGACGTTGTTTCAACTGCCATCAATTTGGCCACATAGGAACCATCTGCTCCAATCCAACAATCTGCGGGGTCTGCGCGGAAGGGCACCAGGCCCGGACCTGTACGCAGCGGGCACCCGGCCAGAACCGCAAGTGCGCCAACTGCGGGGGGCCGCACGCGACCTGGTATAGCAAGTGTGAGAAGTATCAGGACGAGGTGGCCAAAGTGGCGGCGGCGTCGATCTACCGAGAAAGACACCACCGCATTCCTCCGTACCTCCAAGACTTCGACATGGATACCGAGACCAGCGGCTCGGAGTCCATCCAGCAGAGCTCCAGCTCTGTCAGCGCGGGGCGGAGCTCTGCGCCGGCCAGAGCGGGATGCGGGATCTGGGGGATATAAGGAGGGAACAGGGGGAGTAGCATCTCGTGCCACCAGGCAGAGATCCCGCGCGTCCCGCGGGCGCAGTCAAACAGAACCAGCTGTAGAGACTCGGCAGGAGCCGGAGACCGGTGCGTCTCCTACGGCCCCGGCAGAGTCCCTACCGATGGAGATTGAAGTCGAACGGCTTATCGCCGAATCCCGAACCGATTCAACGCTCACCAGCCCGCCACCTACCGCGACCGAGCCGACGACCATCACCAGACGCACCACGCGATCCATGACCCGATCCGGCACCTCAGCCAGATCCCGGCGGGACCTCGGGTTCATCGAACGGGCGTGGAATACTAACCAGAACAGCGTCTCGTTCGCCGATGAGGAGTCGGATTCCGTCCCCTCCCCACCGGCGAAACGGACCAGGGCAGTTCGCCAGTTGCCGGATATCGAAACCGATGGGACGGCCACGGCCCTAGCACCAGCCAACGAGCCGAGTACGGCCCTGGTACTCGCCAGCTCCGCGATGGTGCCCGCGGCTCAAACGCAACGAAAGAGAAAACGCCCGGCACGCCGCCGCAGGAATACACCGGCGAACCAGATCAGCGTGACCCTCAGCCACGAGCCGGACGCGAACTTCGCCACGGAACCAGTAGAATTCAACGGGAACCAGCCAACCGCCCTGCCCCGGAACGACTAAAACGCCTCTCCAGATCCTCCAGTGCAACGTGAACCGCTCAAAAGATATCGTCATGGCACAGTTCCTCCGAGACCCGCAGGTGCTGCAAGCCGATATCATCGCCATCCAGGAACCATGGAGGAACCCCTTCCAGGACACCTCTCACCACCCCTCCAACCAGACGCACCAGTTGCTGTACCCAACGTCAAACGATATCGGTACCGACAGGGCCCGCGTCTGTCTATATATATCACGCAGGATCGACCCCCGCACGTGGAAACACACCGTGCACTCGCGGGACTGCCAGGAAATCGAGATACAGCACAAACGGGGCCGCCTCCGGATTATCAATATATATAACCCGGGACCATGGGACAAAACGGCCACGTCCGATACCATCGACCTACTCGACAGAGTAGTCGACCGCCGGTCTCAGGAATATATAATCCTGGGGGATTTCAACCTACACCACCCGGCCTGGTGCGACCCGGATGCCCGTGACACGCTAGATATTCGGGATCATATCGATACCGGTATCAAAACTATTCAAACTGATATCCAACCCCATGTGGGCTCTCCGCCCGAGCCGGAACCACAGGGGCTCGACCGATATGACCCCGAGCTGGAACTAACCCCCGAGGAACGTAGAACCTGGGGCCCGAACCGGAGAATATAGCAGGACCCGAGCGCCGACAAACTGCTCGAGCTGACCGATTCACGGTTGATGGACCTGTGGCTCGATCCGGGAACAATCACACGGGAATTTAAGGACCACCGGACGACAATCGATCTGGTCTGGGGCTCGCAGAGCCTGACAGACCGCTTTATCGCCTGCGAAGTGGCCCCTAAGATCCACGCTGACTCTGACCACCTACCGATCCGTACCCCGATCGATATCGATACGCCCGAGGCCGAGGTTCCCCGACGGAGGAACTGGAAGGCCATGGATGCGGCCAAGCTTCGCGGATTCGTAGCGATCAATATCAACCCGGCGAGCTGGACCTATCTAGAAGGCGAGCCGCGTCCGGAGCGGATCGACGAAGCCGCAGACCACCTTATTGAGACCGTACAACGGACTATTCAAGAATCAACCCCCTGGGCACGCCCCTGTGCCCGGTCTAACCCGAACTTCACCGACGATTGCAGAACCATGGTCAAACTCACGCGCCTATTGAGAAGAGTATGGGTAGTGGCCCGGACCGAAGAAGCCTGGGCCGACTACTGCCGTACACGGAACAGGAAAGGTAAGGTTATCAATAAAGCCCTGAAGCGCGGATACCGTCGCTGGATCCGCGACACGGTCGACCAAGGCCCCCGCGGTCTGTGGCGCGTGGCTAAGTGGGCTCGAAACCGGGGCCAGCCGGCAACGCCAGTGTGATCCCGACACTAAACGGCCCGAACGGCCCCGCCGATTCAATGGAAGCCAAAACAGAAGTCTTCCGTAAGACGTTCTTCCCGGCGCCTCCACCGGCGGACCTGACCGATATCAACCCCGCACGGCACCCTGAACCGGTTGATTTCCCTTCCATCACCGAAGCCGAGGTCAGCAAAGCCGTACGCCGAGCGCCGCCGGACAAGGCACCCGGCCCGGACGCGATCCCGAACAAGGTCTGGCACACGCTTATAGCCGTCCCCACCTTTCTAAGGTAGCGACGCTGCTATTCAACGCATGCATCCGGACTGGACACAACCCACATCACTTCCAGAGCTCCACTACGGTGGTGCTGCGCAAGCCGGGGCCGCGGGACTATCGAATACCGAAGTCCTACCGGCCCGTTGCACTCCTCAACACCTTGGGGAAAGTACTGGAGTCGGTAATCGCCACCAGGATCAGCTGGGCGCTGGAGGAACACCAGATCTTACCTAACACCCACCTCGGTGGACGGAAGGGTATCTCCACCGACCACGCCATCCAGCTGATCCTCGACCGCGTTCAGTCGGCGTGGGGACGCGGACGGAAGGTCAGTATGCTTCTGCTGGACGTGTCGGGCGCGTTCGACAACGTCTCGCACATCCGCTTGATCAACAATATATATATGTCGAAGCTCGGCCGGTTTGCACCGTGGATCCAATCCTTTCTGGTCGGTCGAAACACGCGCCTATCCTTTACCGGCCATTTCAGCGATATAATCGACACCGCAGCCGGGATCCCGCAGGGCTCGCCCCTGTCCCCAATTCTCTACCTGCTTTACAATACACTTCTAATCAAAACACTGGCGGTGCAACGACCGGAGGGCGGCTGGACTGAGGCCTTTGGATGGATCGACGACGCCTGCGTGATTGCGGTCTCGCAATCCTACGCGGATAATATTGCCACCCTACAGAAGGCACTAGCCAGAGCGGGCCACTAGGCCGCGACGCACGCTTCAAAGTTTGCCCCGGATAAATTTGAACTCATCCATTTCACGAATCCGCGGGAGCCCGACCCCGAGCAGGAAATCGCTGCAGGGACCCAGGCCGAACTGGTCCGGCCGCAGGCAGACCGACCGCTGACCGAGGACGACGACGAATTCTGGGAGATACCCGAAGAGCCCCTCGGTCATGACCAGATGGAACTCCGACACCAAGGAACTACTATTACGCCAAAGGAATCTGCTAAATATCTAGGAATCTGGCTCGACAAGAAGCTCTGTTTTAAAATACATCCAACCAAGGTGCTGGCCAAGGCCAACTCGACACTGGAGGCGCTCAAAGGGATCACAGGGTCCACGTGGGGCACCAATCTTCTGGCAATGCGGCGAATATATCAAGCTGTCGTCGTCCCGCAGATGCTGTACGGGATCACCGCGTGGTTCAGCCCTACCGGAGGCAGCCTCAGCGCCACAGAGAGCCGATATATCCAGAACGAGCTTACAAAAATTCAAAAGCGAGCGGCGGTCCTGATCAGCGGGGCTTTTAAAAACACCGCGGCAGTCGCTCTCGACGTGGAACTCTATATCTTACCAATCAAACTACAGATGCAGCAGACTATCGAGGAAACCGCGGTCCGGATTCGAACCGGGCCGGCAATTGGATGCCCAGCGGGTCTTATCAGACCGTGGCCCGGCTCCGAAACCAAGCGCAGTGGTCTAACACCGTTGGAAGCGATGCGAAAGAGGGGAGGGGCCCTGACCCCGACAGGGCCCCGCGAGGTGTGGGAGACGCGCAAGGCGTATGTACTGGCACCGTGGGAGAGGCCTCTGACCTGTACCATCAGGGGCCACGACGAGGCTGTCTCCTACCATAACGATTTCTGCCGGGGCCGGCGGGGCACCGCGGTATACACCGACGGCAGCGGATTCTTGGGCCATGTCGGTGCCTCCGCGGTCTGCCTGCAAACTGGTCAGGTGCAACGGAGGTTCTTGGGCACCGAGGCGGAGTCAACAGTCTACGCGGGCGAGCTGCGCGGTCTACAGATGGCCATGGTCACGGCCGCCCGCTGCCCGCCACCACGACAGGTCGCGGTTTTCGTGGACAGCCAGGCCGCGATCCAGGCGGTGCAGAACCCTGGCCGACCTTCGGGTCAATTCCTACTACGGGAGATCTACGCGGTGGCCCGCCGCCACCATCTAGTAGATCGGACGACGATCAACTGGATCCCAGCACATATCGGGGTGCCAGGGAACGAACGAGCCGACGAAGCCGCGAAGGAGGCCGCAACTGACCCACACCTGCAGCTACGGGACGGCCTGATCCGCTTAGCTGCGGCGGCCAAACGCTTAATTCGACATAAGATCAAGCGACGGTGGGAGACGGAGTGACAACGGGACGCAAAAAAGATACACCCGCTCGCCGCTCCAACCCATCGGTTGATCAATAAGCCAAATAGAAAGGTCTTAGAGCTCTAGAAAGGCCTCTTCAAGCTGCACACAGCGATCGCCATCCAGATGCGCACGCAACGGATCGGCCTGCGGCACTTTTTATATAAGATCAACGCGGCCAAGTCAGACCGGTGTAGCTGCCAGGAGGGCTCTCAGACCTCGAGGCACGTCCTCCTGCAGTGCTCGCTGTACACCGATCTGCGAGGGGCGATGCTTGACCGTATTGATAGAATCTGGGGGCTTCGAGGAAAGACAGCCGACTACGACTCGGTTATGTCACACCCGCAGGCACTCCGCTGGGTTGCCGAATTTGTACACAACACAGGCCTACTAGGCCAGTTCCGCGAAGCGGAGCTGGTCACGCAGGCGCCGGAATCAACTACTACAGGAGCAGAGGGGGAAGACGCTGGTTAAACGGGTACGTAATGGTCTAGATAGGCGTCAGTCTAGGTCAGTGGTTTAGAAATAGACGGAACATATATAGTAGACAGGATGATGGACCGACGCAGAGGATGGTGAGACTAGGGGAGGTGCGGTGGCAGGCACGTTAGTTGTGAAGGCTTTTCGTTTATTTATATCTTCTATGTTTCTATATCTGTGGGATTTTAAGGCGTTTCCGGTCCAAGATTCTGTCTCTGGTGAGACACCTTGCATAGCTAAACGTTTCAATAGTTAGGCTCTATCAGGTTAATGAATTTTGATTGATTGATTGATTGGTTGGGCTTGATAGCTGCAGCCAAAGTTATTACTAGGTCTGATGTGCCAGGAAAACCATTCTTATTGCAGCCAGGGAACCGGGAATGGGTTACTGCCATAGAATGTATATGTTCTAATGGATGGGCTCTACCTCCCTACATTATTTTCAAAGGCAAGGTGCATATGGAGGCCTGGTACGAGGATCACAAGGTTCTTTCTGATTGGAGAATTGAGGTTAGTCCTAATGGCTGGACAAGCAATGATATTGGCCTACGTTGGCTGCAGAATCATTTTATACCTCATACTGCTGGCCAATCTGTGGGAAAATACTGTTTACTTATTCTAGATGGCCACGATAGTCATCTAACCCCTCAATTTGATCGGATATGCTCAGAAAACAATATTATACCGATCTATATGCCTGCGCACGCTTCTCACAGACTTCAACCGCTTGATGTTGCTGTTTTCTCGCCTTTAAAACGTGTGTACGGAGACCTGGTTCAATCTAAGATGCGCTGCGGGCTTAATCATATTGATAAGCTCAATTTTCTGAACGCATATCCTGAGGCCTATACAGAGGCCTTTACCAGCAGCAATATTTATAGTGCTTTTAGAGCTACCGGCCTAGTTCCTCTGAATCCTGAATACGTTCTACCTCAGCTGGCAGTTCAGCGCCTAAAACGCCTCATACAGTCAAGCAGTTGAAAAAATCAGAATCTAGCTTTGAAAAGCTGCTTAAAAATCGGTATTGCAGTCCTGATTCGCCTATTAAAGCTCGCCTAAATCAAAAATTAAAAGGCGCTGAACAAGCTTTCCATGATGCAACGATATTGAAGCATCAACTTGAGCAAATTCAGGCTGAAAACGAAAGGCAGATTAAAAAGCGAAAGCGCTCGACTAAACAGATTACTTCCGAAGAAGGTATATCAGTATCTGAAGCTCGAATTCTTATAGAGCACCGAAACCAGGCAGATGAAGCCATACAGGCAGATAGGCCTCTGCCTACTGAATCGGCTCCTAAACGCGCTCCACCTAGATGTTCTGGCTGTGGTGTACAGGGCCATAAAATTATGCACTGCCCGAATCGATAGAATCATTTGTTTTTATATAGAAGTCTGAATTCATGGTGTTTTGATTATTTTAGATTTCTATAAAGAAGGTGGTGGGCAACTCGCTTACCGATCACGTTGTGCTTTGATATCACATTTATAATACTGTTTAACGTATTTCACCGGTGAGCGGGCCACCTCCGCTCCGATCCTACCTCTAGGTGAGATTGTAGGGCCTATCGACCAAACAATTGCATTTCTATATAAAAGCTTATTACTAAGTGGATTGGGACATCTAACTCTAGTATGTCCTCGAATATGACAATTAGAACACTGCGGTGGCGCTCGTACGCGCGGCCTAACTGTAGAAAGCGCTGGGTCTATAGTGATTATATCCTGAGCTTCCTGAACCTCATTCTCGCGCTGGAAGCGCTCGGTCGGAGGAGGGTTGAGTCTGGTAGAATGTGACTACAGTGAAAAAAGATATTTTTTATTCCTGAAGGGCATATGTACAAGACAGCTCCTGCTCGCTGAGTCGCGAAAACACTATATACGATTTACTTTACTTATTCAGATCTTCAAGCCTCAGCTGTGGTTGCGACTATGGTTTGTATTAAGAGCGTCGCTTTTTATAGATATAACTGGTTAAAGTGCCAGAACACAGTTTGGACCAGTGTAAGAGACTTGTAGCGGCCTCTGTGGAAATGGGCCAGGCTGAAAATTTTATTGCAGAACATTCGTTGGTACAAAGTCTACAACTCACTGCTTGCAACGCGGCAAATAATATGACAGAGGATGATAACCGCACCATGACAACCGCACCATGACTCATATTATGGAAAGCCCTCTCTTGTGCAGCCAGATAATCGAGAATGGCTTACTTCTACTGAGTGTATTGGCCCTAGGGGGCCTCTTCCACTTTGTATTATCTTCAAAGGCAAGGTCCACGTTGAGGGCTGGTATGAGATGGGTCTACCACTGGACTGGGGTATAGAAACGAGCGTAATTGGCTGGACTACCGATGAGATAGGTCTATGTTGACTACAGTACGTATTTATACCTGCTACAAGCCGGACAGTTGGTCGATATCGCTTTTTAATACTTGATGGCCACGACAGTCATTTAACGCCTCACTTTGACGAGATATGCAGTCAAAACAATATTATACCTGTCTGTGTGCCTGCTCATTCATCTCACCGACTTCAGCCGCTTGATGTAGGCTGTTATGAGCCCCTGAAACGCGCGTACGGACAGCTAGTTGAGAGTAGGATGGGATTAGGCTTCAATTATATCGATAAACTTGACTTTCTTGAGGCCTGTCCTCGGGCGAGAGCTCAGATATATACTACTAGTAATATCTGCAGTGGATTCTCAGCTACTGGGCTTATTCCTTTTGATCCTGAGTGCGTACTATCTCAGCTTAATATTACGCTGCAGATAACACCTCCAGGCAGTAGACCTAGTAGTAGGTCTACTAATTCACTACCTAAATCACCCCATAATCTAAAGCAACTACAAAAGGAAGAAGCTGCTTTGGAGAAGCTGCTTAGAGCTCGTACAGAGAGCCCTGACTCACCTACTAAGACTGTAGTAAAACAGCTTGTTAAAGGCTGTGAACTAGCTTTAAATGAAGCTACTATTGCAAGGCAGGGAACTACGCGCCGCGCACGAAAGAACGCTTAAAAAGAAAAGGCTCTCTACTAGGCAGATTCCTATGGAATCGGGCGCTTTGGTTAAGGAGGCTCAGGGGCTTATGCAAAGCAGGAATTCTACTAATGAAGCTATATCTACTACCTCCGTAGATATAGGTCCTTTGGTAGAAAACCAGCGCGTACGCGCTCCACCAAAGTGCTCTCGTAGCGGTATTCTAGGCCATAAAACAACTCATTGTCGTAATCATCAGACTATTTAAACTTTCTATAGAAATGCAGATTTTTCGGTATTTTGAATAGCTTCATTTCTAGGAGGCGAAAAAATCGCGAGGTTTGACCCATCCGGTTGCGTGGCCCAGCCGCTTACCGAATATGTTATGTAAGGCGATATCCTATTGAGGGAGACTTATCTACCATTGCTCAGTCAATTTAGAGAAATTGAGCAAACTGGTCACTACGAAAGGGGGACAGATGTGAAAGACGATGCATAAGCAGTCACACCAGGGAGGACTTGGTCAAACCCTCTTAGTACGCGCACTAACACCTACCTACTAGGAGACACTGGAAGGATCCAGAGGATGCAGGATGGTGTGGGATTCAGGGTAACCATCAGGTGGAAGACGATTTTAGTTGTGATAAAAGCTTTCGATTGCTTCCTTTGCGGGTATACGGCGTTTTACGGTTAGATTCTAGGCTCCTTGAAGCACCTGCATAGCTAGCCGTTCAGTATTTAGGCTCCAACAGGTTAATAGAATCTTGATTGATTGATTGATTGAGACTCATCTGCCATCATTGTGTAGTGCTTAGTCGCTGGTTACAGTATAGTTATATGTATGGTATTGGACTTGGGAGGGATGATATTCTGATGAACATACATACTGACCCTATCCTACGTATGCTGGCCAACTTCAAGCTGTCTTTGGAATAATCCCACGGATATAGCATAATGACTGTCGCAAAGTGCACGACATTACAATTTGCTTTACAGGTAAACTGGGTCGGTATCCCAGAAAATCCGGTACTTGCAGTGAGATATGCTCAGTCCGGACACTGGACGAAATTAAACTGACCAATACATATTTTCTTTTACCAGCGCCGAGGCCACAATGCAAGCCATTCTCGGCTTGTGAGTATGTCGTTTCTCAGCTTCCAAGCATCACATTTAGCATAGTAGGGACGGGAAATGGCGTGTATTTAAGGAGAGTATCAGAATAGGCCCTAATCTGAAACGGCACTCTTTAGAATTCGATTTTCTCACGGACTCAACTTGTAGAACAATTCTTAGGGAACCAGCCGAACCCCAGTGGTCTGTTCGCGAATTTCGTCTACTGAGGTTTGGCCGTTGCCCTGCTCTACCCTTGCTGTTAATGGTAGTGTCAACGCTGTACCACCTTTGTGGTTGTCTATGTGCCCAGCGGTTCATTAGTATAGCACTTCCCTTTGGCAATGCCAATCCTCCGTTCATCATGTAACAGGACCTACAACCCTTGACCACCTCTATTCACATCAAACTCGTTTATGTTCAAGTAAAAGCTCGAACAGAACCGCAGCTCTCTCCCGGAGAGCGGCAGATATTTCGACAGGATAGAAACTCACTAAGCCAGATCTCAAATTTTATCATATTGGCAGAAGTCTGACTTGATACCTCTATCAGAGTAAGTGCCCCCCAAGGCGGATATCATTGCTGGACTTGGCTGGCTCACCGACCTTGACCTCCCCGGCACTCGCTGCGGGCCCAAGGAACCTTGATGATAGGTGTTACTA
>ML733688.1:0-11233 GCA_009176405.1 Aspergillus novoparasiticus | reverse complement strand
ACAGGCCAATGTGGTGAAGATTAATGAGCAATATCGGAATATCGCAGCTACGCGCATTAAAGAAGGCGATCGTCTGGTTCTAGCAGAGATGAGTGATGGTTTTATTCAGGTGTCAGAGCTAGTCGACGGTACTCATCCAACAGATAAAGGGTATGAAAAGATGGCCTCAGTATGGTGGGCTGCAATTCAGGAAGCTGAATCCCGAGGGCTTTTACAAAAGCCTAAGGACATTGGAGAGAGTGACTGGGCCGATACAACCTGTGAGAAAGAGTTCGGTAGTGGAAACAGCGGAGGGAAGGTGAAAACCCAACGCGGTAGTGGCTGGGATGACGGTGACTATAAGCATGGTTCCCAGCACATGGGGCAAGTCAAACAGATTGGCATCACTAATTCAAAGGAGGATACCCACCCAGGTATCAATTATGCCCAGCTGGTCAATCAGGGGGGTGCTCACCGTGAGGGAGCTCTCGATGAGCTTGTTTGGACTCGAGACGGCCTTGGGACTTGGATGTATCCTAATAATGGTAACGGCAAGTTCGGAAACCCCGTGAAAATTGATGTGAAGGATAATTGTCTTGCGCGAGGTGAGTACCCCAGTGAATACTTTGTTTGTTTTCTGTTCTTAATTTAATGGTGGCATCAGGCGTACATTGGGGTGATCTGAACAATGATGGGTTGGATGATTTCATTTGTATCAGTAGGGAAGGTGCCATGTATGCCTCAATTAACCAAGGGGGCAGCCCCCCTCAATTCAAGTCCATCGGGCTGGTCAGGGCTGCACCGGGAGGGGATCTGGCTCAAGCCAATGTACGACTCGGTGATATTGACGGCGATGGCCGTATTGATTAGTAAGTTTGCTTGACTTGAAGGTAGAACAAAGACTGACTCCTCGACTAGCTGTCTGGCCAAGAACAATGGTGATATCCAGTGCTGGAGAAATGGAGGCCAGAAGGACGCCCCAACAAAGCAGTTTGGTGGCTATTGGCAGGACTTAGGGGTCGTCTTTACTGGCAAAGGTATGGGCGATCTGAGAGGTGTCCGTCTGGTTGATATCAATGGTGATTTCCGCTCCGACTGGCTTTGGCTAGATGAAGAGGGAAAGGTCACCACATATATCAATCAGCGTGGCTCAGGAAAGGGTAGCTTGGTCCCAGAATGGCGAAGAATTGGTGTTACACATGCGGGTATGGGCGTTAAGGGTGCCAGAGACCGGATCAAGTTCGGCCAGGTTTATCCAGGAGGTGGTGCCGACTATGTGTGGATACAATCCATACAGAATGCGAAGACGTACAACCACTACACCAATGTGTGGAAGAATACAGGCAAGGGTGGAACCACTCTAAAGGGTGAGTTTTCTCTCCCCTTCCTTTGTGTGCTGTTTTCATACCTTGACAATTGTCTGGCTGACATGATCAAACAGCCGACGGCGATTTCTACTGTGACTGGCGTGGCACTGGTGCAGATGATTATGTACGTTTATTTTGCCATCCTTTGGCATGAGACCGGTATTAATCTTTTTCTAGATTTGGGTCTCCCCTACCGGACGCGGTTTGCTCTATGGCAATATTCATAAGCCCCCTGTCTGGGTCCCGGAGGGCCCCGAAATCTTCAACATTGGAAGAGAACGCAAGAGTATTCACCTGGCTGATTTCGATGGTGATGGCAAGGTACTCAAAGAGAACATGACCTGACGCTTCATGAACTGTTACAGCTAATGATTCTATTCGATCACTTGCAGTGCGATATTTGGGCTGTCAACCGCGAGACTGGTGCGGCAGAAGTGTGGATCAACAATTGGAACGATGATATTAAGGGTGGCTTCCTTACCTATAAAGGGGTCATTAGTGGAAACGTGAAATGTACCGAAGGATGGGGAGTTGGGCTTTATGATATTGGCGTGAGAATGGCTGATCTTGAGTCGGTGTTTCCCATACTCCTACAATCAACCGACCTCAAAAATGATACTGACTCCAATCAGTGGTGACGGTCGCGCAGATTACCTGTGTATGGAGTGAGTTTCGTGATGTCCCCATTAAGGTACTCGGAATGCTAATTGCCTCCAACCAGACCGAATGGACGAACAGTTGGATGGTTGAACAAGGGTGTCAATAACTTCCAGTCCCAGGGCCAAGTTAAACGCACTCAAGGATATGACCGGGCCAATCATCGCTGGGCCGATGTAGACGGTATGTGCTGGCATTGCATTTGCATCTTATCATATCACGCAGGCTAACTGTATTCAAGGTGATCGTCGCGTTGATTTCCTGTGGGTCGACAAGTTCAATGGCAATACATTGGTTTGGATCAATAAAGGTCCGCATCCTACCGCGGGATCCAGTTGGAAGTGGGAGCTCTTGGATGGCCCACGGTATCAAGGATCAGATAGAGGGGTGAGTGGCATGCTCATTAGCTCTGTATCCACTGGTTAACTTTGTACAGGCAAACCTATTCTTCCCAAATCTTGGTGGATTGGGTCGAGCTGATATGCACAACGTCATACCACGCACCAATATCGTGAGCTCTCTGGCATACCGGTTTGATAGTGTGGAAGACTGATTAGTTTAGGCGTACACGTGGTTCAACACCTGTCCTGGAAGTGATAGCAGCGCTGTAGATGATGGTGACCCGTCCAAAGACCCTGGATTACCTCTATACAACCCCCCTGGTCAGCCTACACCTACTGGCAAGCCACCAATCACCCCGACTCCGACTGGCAATGGGGGTGATGAACCACCTAAGGGCTATTAGTGCGTTTTCCATTAATCTCTTTCCAGGCTGAGACCAAAGGCTGATCTATTGACGCAGTGAACATTGGCCCCTGGATGATAAGGCCCGCGAAGACGCCATATGCGGTGACATGAACAAATTGAATAAAGCGCTGTGGAATGAGATGGATGCTGGGTCCTGGCTTATCACCACGTATGTCTCTAAAACTCTGACCAGACTCCAAATTCATAGTTTAGGCTAACTATTTGGTTCAAACAGAGCTGGGTGGTACCAGAAGCTTGCTCTCGATCCGAATAGTGACTTTGAGTGGGCCGGTGGCGACGGGGGTGCTGGTGGCATAGCCCTCGCTCTTTCCGCATACCAGGGGCTTGAAAATGACGGAACATACGTATGGGATTGCGTAAAGTAGGTTTACCCGCCAAATCTTCTCGCTGCTACTAATTGTTGTGCTAGTCCCCGCACAGATTGCTCCGTGGATAATCTGACCAACAAGGAATTTTGCCGAGATGGCCGTATGTACCGAGTCCAGGCTCTACATGCAGTCCGTAATTTGGCAAGGTACCTCGGAATTGTGCACAAAGTCATGGGGGATGTCTGGAACAGCATGGGTTTCAAAACCGCCAGCATGGTAACCACATACTCATATGCCGGTGACACGGAGAGCGATCTTGGTCCCGACGCCGGCCTAACTCTTGCAGCTGGTGTGGCAAGTATTATTGCCGGATTCTTCGAAAACTCTCTGGCGGGTATACCTGCGGGAGTCGCAACATTTGGGGCCGCCGCCGTGACGACACTGGATGAAACTAGTGCAGACACTATTCGGTTCAAGACGTATGCGGAGCTAGGTAACAAAGCGGACGAGATCAAGACTGCGGTTACCGACAGTTTAGATGCGTTCTACAAGAAACTCTTTCTGAGTACACCCCCCGCTGATCCTAATTGGGTCACCCAACCCACGTCTATACCGCGCATATTGCAAAGCGGTAATTTCGCGGGCCTTGACAGTCTCAACCAGGAGAGTCCGGTGATGCCGACCACCGAGGAACTTAGGAAACTTGCTGCTGCGCCGTTGATTAATATGCTGTGGAAAAAGGATCTCGTCATTGTTGTGAAAATCGATAATGATTCTATTTTCACTCGAGATGGTTCGGCATACCACCCCTGTGACAAGAACGGCGATATCGATGAGAACCAAGACAGTACCGACTTCAAATACTGCAACCCAGATGGCAGTGCCTTCCTTCTGGTATGACACTCCCCAATTGGCAACCTGAAACTTGTTGGACTATAGTACTAAATCATGCACAGCTTATCAAGGACGAACTACGAAGCTCGGCCCATACGCCCAAAATCAGGCCCCCGAAGGGGATTGCCGAACTGCAGGCCGAATACGGATTCAACGGCCATGATGTCGCTCGATCCGCCTACCTTATCCAAAAGACGACAAACGAGTGGAAGTCTTCAATGGACGCAGGCTCATACTTTAGTTGGATTCCCCAAACCTCTGGGGCTGATATTCCTGCGTGGCAAATGATGAGGTGGAACCTGCCGGTTTGTGACTTCACAGGCGGAACCATCGAACCTACAGAATGCCTTGACTATACCAAATGGTCCCAGGTACGGCTACTCCGTCCATTCTTCTATTTAATGGTCTCTAACATTCTTGTCTAGTGCGTATTGGAGAAAGTCAAGTACGTTTGCGGGCGCCAGGCGGGGTGGCCAGAGGACTATGTATACAGACCTTGGGAGTACCACGAGGGAAAGCCATACTCGGAGCCTTCAAGTCCTGATGATGTGGTCCAATCCTTGATGCGCGGTTGAAGACAAGGACGCACGCTGGAATTTCTTCATCCTCCTTTGCGCTAGGTGTATTTTCTTCTCTCCTTGTCTTATATTTTCTTTCACTTCTTCTCATTTTACATGCATCTTCCCCCGCTTCATATTTTGCTTCCTACCTCTTGGGGGCGCAAGCTGTTATCTAAGCTTCACACAGACGGTGGACTTCAAATTCAATTGTAATTAATCTCTTGATATATGGACTAGGTAGTATGCAAATAGCTATTCATTCTGTTTATGATCGAGTCCTCAGACCCAGTTTTTAATGGAAGATCTACTATACGGGATAGATAGCCTGTGAAGTAGATAAGGAGACGTTAGGGAAAAGAAAGAGAAGTATCTATAATTAACTGAATAGTAGAACAATTATAAGAAATATTTCAGCTGAGTTCCCCAAGCATCCGGTACTGATATCTCTACATGGCATATGATGCGATGGTCCTTTCCACTCTGTGATCTTACGGAGTATGGGGTTGAAGAAGAGCGTGGCTCTGTGCTTTTATGGGATATGGTATAGTCTAACCTTACCCTTGTGAAGCAGGCCGAATTGTTAACATAGTTGTTGAGTGCATGTTTGAGGTTATCAGAAAAAGTCCGTAGGAGGAGGGGTGGGTGGCCAAAATATTACGAATTCACCAATGGTATAACTGGACACCTTATTCTAATACCTCTTTGGCTGCGGAAGTGATCGAATAGCTTATGCGCCGATCATGAAGACGTTGAACTCCTGCTCAAGGTACGGGCTATTCATGGGCAAGCATCGCTTTTGACCTACAAGCGATGTTGCCTCATATGACTGCCAGCAGTAATGGATGTACTACATTAGATACCTTCCGCGTTCTGCAAATCTCTCTGTGAATACCACGGATGCTTACTAGCCCTTCGCACGCAGGGATATTATGCTAGTCGATTGTTTTACCTCTTTTGCATTTGTCCTAACGATCTACTATATCATAACGTAGACGATGCAATGCTTTGATTATACTATTTTCCCCGTGTCTATTCTCTAAAATCTTGTCGTATTAACCACATGTCACAGCAGATTTCTACAGTGTCCTACGCACTCCTCGCCCTAGGCAGGACGCCCTTTTACCTACCATGAACGACGGTCGCGACTTTCTAGGTGCAATTCTCAGTAAAAGATGGTCGACAAAACCTCAGCGGCGGGCTAGGCTATCTCCCAGACCAATCCGGTGGAAGTATTGCTATGGATGCCTTCATCTGATCAAGCCACTCGTGCCTCTTGCCTTTGTGTATTTTAAAATAATAGAATTAACATTATAATGTGCAATGTTGGCCAAGGAGCGGGTTTTTGAATGCATGCGGTCATAGGTTTCTCACTTCACCGAAGCTTCACTTCCTCTCGTGGTAGACTGTCTTTACGTATAAAAGCTTGCCTACTTTGAATTTCCAAGTTCCAGGGTAGAATACTCTTGGGAGGCTGCGGAATTATTCAAGAACAGTACTTTGGATTTACATGATGACATTGATAGTATGCTGCGCGAACCCCATTATGGTTAAATATATATCTCCACCAGTATTGCCTCCACCTGAAAAGTTTGAATGGGTATTATCTTTGTGTCCACTAGTGTGAACTAAGGTAATTCCTTTAGTAACATATATAGCAGATAAACCCAAGGATTAATATAACTTGTGAGCTCAACCTGCCAGAAATGGGGGCCCAGTTGATGGCATTAGGGTAGGGAAATTAATTGAAAAGAGGGAAAAGGACCCGCTGTATTGTGTATCATATCAATACGTATCAATACGTATTGATACGCTTAGCCTCATACTCCACACATAATACTGTACACGTCGTAGTTTTCTATCTTGATCTGCTCACCCACTCAGTCAGTCCTGCCAGATCCCCACCTTTTCACCAGTACTACTATCAAAAATGCAAAGATGAGTGAGCCAGCCACGTGTATATGTCCAATCCCAAGGCTCGATATCTCAGCAGAGGGTCTGGAAGAACAGGCGAAAGACCTAATCTCTCACACGGAGCAAGCGACCGCTCGCCTGATTAGCTCCTGCAGAGACAACACCTCCGTCAATTTCGAGACTATAATTGTGCCCTTGGCTCACACCGACAACAGGGTCAAGGCACGAGTTCAATACATAGCACTCTTCCAAGCCATTTCTCCCAGCCCAGACGTCAGGAAGGCATCCTCTCGGGCAATCTCTCTTGTGGACCGAGCTTATCTGAAGATATTTCAGAATGAGAAGCTTCTTACCTTAGTATGCCGTGTACGGAAGAATAACTCTAGTACAAACAACAGGAGTGAAGAAGACGTCCGGCTACTTAGTAAATTCCACTGGAAGTTTATTGAAAATGGTATGCATTTAACCGGCCCGAGCCGCGATCGGTTTACTTGGATCTCTCATCGCTTGATCGAGCTTCGCGTCAAATTCATGGAGACCCTCGGCTTAGATCCAGGCTGCCTTTGGAAGAATAAACAGCAGCTGGCCGGCGTGCCATTAAATAAACTATCGGCCGGCGCGGGCGAGCACGACCGGGAAGGCTTATATCGAATCCCTCTTAAAAGACCAATCACCAATCTTATTCTGGCCGAGTGCCGGGTTCCAGACACGCGTAGGGAGGCTTACCTGCGTAGCAGTTCCCGATATCAGGCCAACGTGGAGATTTCCGCGAGATCGTTGTGCTGCGGGACGAGGCCGCTCGTCTATTAGGGTTCCCCTCCTTCGCGGTCCAGAAGCTCACGCAGCAGATGTTGGGCTCACCGGGACGCGTTAATGACTTTCTGGAGCTTCTTCAGAATGCTTTGAAGCCACTAGTTGAGAAAGAGATTGCAAAGCTCCACGAGCTGGCGGATAACGAGGGCCCCATTCATCTCTGGGATTTTGATTTCTATCACACAAGAATACTACAGGAGCAGAACAATGTGGACCATGAGTATATATCGCAATGGTTTCCCGCCAGGGTTACTGTTGAGCGTATGCTTGGACTATACGGAGAACTATTCGGCTTGCGCTTCGAGAAGGTGGAAGCCTCGGATAGCTCTCACACTTGACATCCAGACGTGGATCTATTCTCTGTCTGGGAGGAACAGGACTCCGCTTTGATCGGATATCTGTACACTGACATCTTCCCTCGTGCCGGAACATATAACCATGCAGCCAACTTCAACATTTATCCCGTATGTCCCAAGCTATGTATAGAACCTATGTCAATGAACGCCTCCTGACTCTCCGCAAAGAGCTTCCTAGATACAGATGGAAAACAGGCGCCAGTTGTGACAGCTCTCGTGTGTAATGTTCCTCAGGCAGAACCAGCGCTGTTGAGACACGCGAAAGTTGTTTCAATCTTCCATGAACTGGGACACGGTTAGTATACTCTCTAAGCCTAAATTCCGGTGACGCAATGGACGCTAATGAAGGTCTGATATGGAAGGGATTCACGATCTGGTAGGTAAATCCAGATACGCCACATTCCACGGCCACCGCACCGTGACCGACTTCACCGAAGCACCCAGTCAATTGCTGGAGTACTGGTGCTGGACACCGGAATGCCTCCGACAACTCAGCTGCCACTATTCCTACGTCTCCCCAGAGCTTTACAGCCACTGGTTGGGCGGTCGGGAAGTGAGGAATGCCACACAACCTCCGATGGAACTTCCCCTTGTGCTGGCCCAGAATCTTGGCGCTACGAAGCAGCTCAACCAAGGCATTCTCACTCTCCGACAGGTCGCATCCAGCAAGTTCGACATGCAGGTCCACAATCCCGATTTCCATCACGATATCGAGAGAATGCATATCCCCGAAGTTTACAATTCGCTCCTGGAAACCACGACAGGTCTGAGTGGTCCGGCAATTGTGTAAGATTGGGGCCACGGTCATGCTATGACCTCGCATTTTGTGTGGGGGTCAGGAGGCTGGGTACTACTCCTACCTGTAGTATGTTATACTTTTCTGGCCCTATATAAGCAAAGCACTGACAGTCCTGCAAGTACTCGTACATTAGCAGCGGACATATGGTCATCCCGCTTCAAGGATTCTCCCATGAGTCGGCAGGCAGCCAAAAGGTATCGGCAGCAAATTTTGAACCATGGTGGTAGCAAGAATGAACACAAGGCAGTGCAGGAATTCCTGGGGAGGCTCCCACCTCGGATACATATTTGCAAGACCTTGGTTGTAAAGTCCTCACCACTTCAGTATAAAAAGCTGTCTGAACAAAGGCAATCCTGAGAAGCCACGGCAACCAGTGAACCTCTCATTACTTAGGTTTGTAGAATCCGGGTTTTGAGCAAATGGAAGACAGTAGCTCAATATTAAGGTAACACGCTGGTCATATAGAATTCAATCAAGCCAGAGAAAGGCAGTTCTAGTCCTGGATTCAATCCAACCCAGAGTAACGCTGAAAGTCCCATTCTTTACTAGGATTGTTAAACAGGGCGTTCCGATCCGGAGGAGGGATGGATGGCCAAAACATTACGAATTCACCAATCGTATAACAGGGCGTAAGGGGTCGAATCGCTTATCTCTATCAGCAGTGATGATCGATTCCTTTGTCAACATGCATAACAGGTCAACCGAAGTATCAAACCAACTCATGGGTGGTGTTTAGACCCACCGCCAAGGAAACCGTCCCAGTGCTAATAGCCTAATACACAATAAGGTAAGACTTTCTCCACCCTACGGGTAAACTCAGGGAATTTCCCGGCCAGCGGTCAAGGCGGTGCAAAAGTCCAAGTCTGGAAAGGTGGGATTTTGTCGATCAGTGAGACTCCTGAGCCCTAATTGATCATGGTGAGGCCAGGACCCATGTTGAGGTACATTATCCACACCCCAAGGGCAAGTTAAAACGAAGCTCCGATTCGAAGACCCATTTGCAAGATTGCAAGACAAGAGGCTCTTCCTCGTTCGTTCCGCTTTGGGGCCAAATCTGCCCAATGTGTGTATCTTGAAGGATTTAGCGCTTGTTAGCTGCATGTCCAAGTCATCCTCTAATCTTATGTGAGAGGAATTGCCGAGCTGAATAAAAATAGGGGAGAATCCCTTTGACTTCCCCACCTCCGTTCTTCTTTTTTTCTTACCCAATATGACATCCGTGCAGTTGCCATCTGGGATGCTCTGACTTGGGCTCCGCGCACGGCAAGAAGTTTTCTTGACAAAAGGGCCCAGTCAAAAGGAATACACAAATCATCTCAACCATGTTCCGTCTTCTACCGTTATTGGCATTGGTCACAACAGCGCTAGCGGTGAAGTCCGATGCGACCTGCTATTTCGTCAACGGCAACATCGCCACGGCCGATGTTCCCTGCAATACGAGCGCAGAGATAACCACCTGCTGCAACAAGAATGACATATGTCTCTCGAACGGTCTCTGCTACCTCCAGAGCCAAGGGAATTACACGGTCATGTCAAGGGGCAGCTGCACAGATCAAACTTGGGGTGGTGCCTGTAAAGGTGCAGAGCCATGTGGTACGTTCCAACTCGACTCGTCTAACCACTCTTAACTAGCATCGTACAATGGGTATACTAAAATTATTTGACCTCTAGCGCGCTGGAACCAAGGTACTGGCTACCGGGTTGTTAATGCAGTCGATGACCAATATTGTTGCGGAAACGTTGTGAGTATCGACAACACCTCTATTGAATGTGCCGTCGATCGTGCCTTTACCGTCGCCATTGGAACCGTAATGCCTGGCGTCGCAGCGCTAGCCAACTACACCAAAAGTAGCACAAGCAGCAGTCCTTCTTCCTCAGGAAACAATAGCAGTGACTCTTCAGGAGATACCTCGGCTGACAACAACGATCGGTCGACACGACTCGCCATCGGGTTAGGGTTGGGTATTCCTCTGGGTCTGATCGCCGGTTCGGCATTGATCTGGGGCGCATGGGAGCTTAAACAGAGGACTGCTTCGAAGAGGGAGCTAGAGGCACTGAAGGCGAGCCTTGCTGCCGCTGGCCCACTAAGTGGAATGGGGTACAATTATCAGCATGGTCATGGTTATGCTCCAGTCCCTGCCGCGCCACCCACAGAGCTGGGCCAATACTCCGTCCCCGTATCGGAGCTGGATTCGGCCGGGGCTAAGGACTCGACAATGAGATAGAATAACTATATGCATCGTAATTAATAATCAGGGAACGGATGATTCATAAAGCTGCTATAAATGTGGGTTAATTTCATGTTTGGCTGGTCAATAACTAGTCTAAAATGGAGCAATAGCCTTTCCGACAAATCATTGTCTAGTGCCAAAGATGCTTATAAGCTAGAACACCATAAAACAATAATAGCTCAAAAAGAACGACTAGAAGGCCTATATCCGGCAAAGTTGATGTCAATAAAATGAATACGAACATGCTGCTGAGCGGATGACTGGTCGTTACAGAGCAGACAACGGTCGGCGAGAGACAATTCCATGCACTTGCTCCGCGTGGTTCATTAACGCGGACTTATGCAGCAGATCCTCATTACAGACATTACATCGCACGCGCACATCCTTCGGGAAACATTTGATGTGCCTATCAATAAAGTGCCGGGTGAGAGATCCGGGGGTACTGTACACCCTCAATCGCTCCATAGCGGGAAGCTTGGGATTTGCAAAACATACAAAGCAAATTGTCGACCTCTTGCCTTCAGGATTAACGCAAACTGACGCCATTGCCTGATGGAAAGCAGTCTCAACATCATCCACCCGCGGAGAGC
>ML733686.1:0-11355 GCA_009176405.1 Aspergillus novoparasiticus | reverse complement strand
TTATACTCTATTATTTAACTACTTTTTATTTAAATATTATTTATATTATATTTATAAGCAAAGATAAATAAAAATATAGTAAAATTAATATAAAAATAGTTAGTTTAAGATTAGAGTTTTTAAGACCTTTTTAAATTTATTAACTAGTTTCTAGATATCTTTTAGTTAATCTATAGTATACTACCTGTTCTAGATATTATTCTAATCTTTTTATTTAATAAGGTATTGGGTGACATTACATGTATTTCTATTTTTTTCTTATTTTTTAATCTACTTGTGTTGAAACCTGGACAGCTTATTGAATTCTGCATAGCTGGTCATAGTCGCCAGCCCTAGTCAGCCGATAAGGACAACCAGCCGACAGATAGTTAGATAGAAGAAGAATGAACACATAATCATTAGAGGATTGCAACAACAATATGGTAGTATGTCCATGTTAAATGGTCTAGGGATCTCCAGGCCTTGATCCATCGCTTTCTCGTCATTAATTTATTGTATTGTTAATTAGGAGCTATTTAACGATAAAAGTACTGTGTATCAATGAAAGTGCTGTATCTGATAGATTATCGATTTATTATTATCTACTTATTTATCTTATCCTGTTTATCTTATTTTATTGTTATTGCGTTATCTTGTTAATATATACATTGTCTTATTGTCTAGCTAGTAAGTTTCTTCTTACTATTATTGTTACTCTGCTGCTGTAGCCTATATATTAATTAATTAACGAGTTATCGAGCTAGTATATTAAATTACTCTATATTGCTTTAGCTTATTGACTTTATCTCTATTTATTGATTAATTCGATACTAAGACGCTGTGTCTTGTTAATTTTATTAAATAAATATACTCTACTTCTCTACTGTTATTCAGATATTATCCCTATCTACTGGACTGGGATATTGATCGGTCTTGTCTATATCACGCAGTCAAGGACTTTTTAAAAGAAGCCCTACCGCTCTTTAAAATATCGGAATTTAAAGAATAGATAGTAGCTCGACTATCTAAACTCTACGCTTTATATACACAAGATCTACTAGGAAGATTAAAATCCCGTTTATATATCTAATTATAATCCTCAGAACACTCAGTATCTATAGATATAGACTAGTTTAGAATAGATTAGCCCTCGATTGCCGATTTAATAATACCTAGTTAAATACTATTGATTAGTTCGGTTGAAGATCTACCAGTAACCCCCTCGGTTTAGTTGTTAGAAGATCTACTACAGAAATAATTACCGACTACTCTATCTATAGTCCGACGAGTACGGTTACGCCGATTATCTAGGTCGGCTTTACTTTTAACCACCGCTAGATAGCTGTTTAGATCTCGATTATTATTTATAAGTAGTATAGCGTCAAATAATAATATAGAAGTGGGCTTTTTTACTGTACTATTTTTCTCCTTGTTTTAATTTTATCGATCTCTTCTATCTTATCAATCCTATCCTGAACCCGAATTTATAATATAGGATCTATATAAACTAGTATATAGTTAGTATTAGAAACTTGAATACTTAATAAATAATCTATGATACGAAACTGACAGCTGTCTTGGACAGTTTGAAAATATAATAAATAGCTTTAACTATTAGTTATTAATAGATTGTTAATCTTAAGAGTATCGGTCTCAAAACTATCAACCCTCTTAGAGTCGGACTCTACCGACTGTAGACGACCCTGAAGATAACAGTCGACTAGGTCTAGACGACCCTTGATAAATAACCCCGCTGCTAAATCCTTATAATAGGACAGCAAATCAATAGAAAATAGAAGAAATTAGCTACTTCTGGCTAGATATACAAAGTAATATCTCTGTTAGATAGATTAGTAGCCAGGTCTATTATAAGAATATATAAGTCTTTATTAACCGGTTACAAGACATTGTCAATTATAAAGGAGAACCTATAGTAAAGACTAATCTATAAGTAATACTGTGTGGAGCCGCTTTGGACTGGTTTATATCTAAATTAACTGATTTTAAAAAATAGTCGCTACGCGCCTTATCTCTTAAACAGGGATAGTTTATACTAATAGTCAAGCGATTTAGACCGCGAGTGTCAGAAGTATTATCCCGACTATAAAAATTGTTATATAGATACCCTGATATATAAGTAGGGTATACACCTCGGCTATTTACTTAAGAAGTTATATATAATATAAAAGCCGCCTGTATTAATAATACGTTTAATTAATTAATACTGGCTTGGAGTACTTTAGATCTGTATCTCAGGCGAGATATATCAGAACCTATCGAGACTATTACTCTAGGCCAGTTTCTAGAACAGTTGGAATCTAAGACGGGGATTTGGTAAGACATTGCCTCTGCCTATATAAGAAATTGTTAACTATCTGGTAAATTTAGGACTCAAGATCAAAGCTACAGAGGGCCCAGCTACGACTTGTTAAACAAGCCACGTGCTAATACTCTCTATTCTGATAATAGATATAATTGCTCTCTATAACTGTACTTTAGGAATTATCAGAATCGATTCTATCTATAGAATTAGCCGATCTGATTATACCAGATCGAGGAACCAGCGAATTATATTCCCCAGCGGCCTAATCTAATAATTATAGATCGATAAGTAAACTAAAATTATTTTAATCGAGCTTATTAGTAATCTACAGGATGTCGACTACTACAGTTGTTTTAACAGCCGTGGAATAAGTACAGTATTTATCTACTGTCGAAAAAAGTATATTAGATAGCGGAAGAGTAATTAGCCTCCCCTTAATTAAAATATAATTATCGACCTGAACAGCTATCTATAGAAACTAAAGCCTTGTTTAGTTAATCTAACTATTAATTATACTATAATTACAATAATAATATATAACTATTTAACAAGGTATTTTATAACTAAAATAAGGATTTAGCGGAATATTCTCTAGAAGACTGCTTTAACTCTAATAAATACCCGGCTAAAGAGGAACTGGAGCTTTAAAATATTTAGATATTTAATATTAATATCCCTGTCTATATATGTATACAATATAGTAGAGAGTTTAATTTGAAAAACAGTCTGCACGCGTATCTAAATTAATATACTAGATTCTAGGTAGACGGCCCGGTTCCGGGGAGTCTTACTATTATTAAGTCTGACCGTCTAGAATCTACTATATAGAATAAGGGTTTATAATTATAGTAATATATTACTACTAAAATAGGTATCAAGTCTGTGGACTTACAGTATAAGATATATTTTAATATCGGTTGCTCGACAAGTATAATAGACAAAGTCTTTACTAAATCCTTTATAATAAATGTCTATAACGCGGAATCCTTACCAGTAGTAGGCATTGGATCTAAACACATATCTACCCAATTTGTTATACTTAATATATATTTTTCTTCGTTATCTAACAATATATATATAAAGCTGAAAGTTAAGGCCCGGCTAGTTAAAGGACTTAGAGTCAAGTTCTTAGTTAGTATAGATATATTAGATTGTAAAGGATTTCTATTTAACTTTAACAATAGACTAGCAATAATTTAATCTTATTAAAATATCCTCGTCCCTATTACTATTCAAGCCAAGCTATATCGGGTAACTACTATACTAGTATATACTACTAAGCGTATAGTAATATCTCCTTAATCAAGGACTAGAATTCCTGTATATATCAAATATATACTATCCAAAGATAGAGATCTACTTTTCAAACCAGTCGACAAGACTGAGTCAGTAATATACTTATACCTAGTCGACTTAGGATTTTTCTATATAGAGGCGGTTAACGACTTATATAATCCTATTGTCTATACTAGATATCAATGTCTTGGTACTATATTAGATATTAATTATATTATAGCTTATTAAGCTGATAATATAAAAATAATAGATAAAGTACAAGAGAAAGAGTAAAATATTAAGTCCTTTGTACAATGTCTATACAAGAAAGCCCTATTAATTCTAATAACTACTATTCGACCTACAAAAAACAAAGAAGTAGTCCTCGACAATAGTATAATAATATATACAGAAAATCAAGAAGTTTATAACCGACTAAAACAACTTGTCAATCTATATAAGTATCTATAGAATAAACCAGACTCGGTAGCTAATATACCGGAGGACTAGTATATAGATATTCCACTTAAAAAAGATTAGGAAACTAAATTACCTAAATTAAAAATCTATAGAGTAGGACCGAAAGACCACGCAGTAATAGATAAAGTATTTAACAAATTATATAGCTATAGAAAGATATTCTAGTATACTAGATACACGCTGTTTATCTATCCAGTATTCGTCGTATATAAACCAGTTTAGAATAATAAAATAAATAAATAGATAGTAAAAGAAAGAGTAGTAGTTAATATACAGTAACTAAATTAATAAGTAGAACTAGATCTATACCTAGTCCCGTTGTAAGATAAAATTCTAAATTTAGTATAAGGATATTTCTATATTACGGTTGTCGACGTTTAAAATTTTTCTATTAATTTTCTATACAGTTTGATTATTAAAAACAACTAGTAGTAATTATCTATAGAGGGCAAGAACAATTTTATATTATTATTATAGGATTTATTAATTCAGTACTATATATTTAGCGAATAATAGATCTTAATCTTACTAAATTTATAGAATTTTGTTGAGTATATATTAATAATATAGTTACTATATTAGTTATACTCGATTTATATATTATTTATCTAACCTAGATATTCGACAAATTAATAGAGATGAATATTAAGCTAGAACCGGAAAAATTATATATCGGTTTTCCAAGTGTCCATCTACTGGGGTAAGTAATAGATAGTCTAGGTCTTTTTACGCTAGATAATAAGCTTTAAGCTATATAATTAATTACTTTCTCTGCTACTCTGAAGGATCTCGAACGATACCTAGGTATAACAGGCTATTTAAGATATTTTATCGAATAATATACTATAAAAGCTGGTCCTTTATAAGACTGTAAGACTTTACTTCTTAAGGGCGCGCCGACTTCTGGTAAACCCTATATTAAATAGTCGCAGTCTATACCTTTATTTGACCCAACACTAACTGAAGAGAGATTATTTAAAGAATTATAAGCTGAATTTACAAAGCTATAGTTTCTGGTATATTTTAATCCAGTTCTATATTTGTATATTGACTTAGATATTTTAAAAAAGGGCTATAGAGCAATAGTCTACTACATGATCTATAAATATCAAAATCTTGCGATACCGCCTGCTAGAACTAGTATAAAACCTATATTATTCCTAAGCAGACGCTTAATAACTGCTGAACAATATTATTAGCTAACTAAGTTAGAAGTCTCTTATTTAGTCTAGGTAATACGTAAAATTAGGTATTTGATAGAAGCCTTATATCAACCAACTATTATCTATACAGATCACGCAGCAATAATTAGTATAGCTAAACAGTTGACTCTAAATACTGTCGCGGTTAAATATTTAAATTAATAATTGGTTCGCGCGTCTATATATATACAACAGTTTCGTCTAGAGTTATTCTATAGGCTAGGTAAAATAAATACTGTTACCGACGCGTTGTCACGTCTTCCTATAATAAATATCTCGATCCCGAACAATAAGACAATTAACCTTGACACCCTCTTTATATACTCATCGATCGAGTTGTCGTCGGACTTCAAGAAATCTATCTGTGAAGTATATAAGAATAATTATCGTGCTTTTTTTATATTAGATATAATCCGGTCTAATAGGGAATAACCGGCGTCAGCTACTCTACCCTATATCGAAAGTAATGGTATTCTATATATAGTTAAGAAAAAAGTCGACTACTAAGAAGACCTATAGCTGTATATTCCCCGACTATTAGCTGAATTTATTTTTAAAATACTGCACAACGACAACAATTATTAAGATTTAGACAAATATCTAACAGCTATAGACAGATTAGTAATATATTAAAAAAGAAAGTTACTGCGCGTGTATATAGCAAACTATCCAACCTGTCTATTTAATAAAACACGTCGTTATACGCCCTATAGTTCTCTTTAACCAATATTAATACCGCTAATTCTATTCTATACTATAATAATAGACTTTATAGTAAGTCTACCCACCAGTTAACAATAATTCGACTAACTACTTATTGTATATGACAAATTTATAAAACAAATTAGATTAATACTAGGAAACATAATATAGACTGTATAATAATAGAGAGAAGCAATTATTATATTTTTTTAATATTATAACTAGATAGTCCCTGTATAATTTATAACAGATAGAGATTCTAAATTTGTTAGTAAATTTTAGAAAGGACTATTTACTAAGTTTAAGACTAAATAGCTGTACAGTACTGTATACTATCTATAAATAGATAGGCAGTCCAAGTAAATAATCTAAACTGTTAAAGTAATAATTAGATATTAAATCTTCAAGAACCCTACTGTCAACTAGATATATTTATTATTATCGATTACTATAATAATTAATAACTCACCTAATATATTGACAAAGAATACCCTATTTAAACTACTGTTTAGAGTAGAACCTCGACAGCTATAGAACTTAATAAGAAGTTCTTTTAACTAAGACTTCTTGGTAAGGATTAATATAGAAGAGACACTCGTATATACAGGAGTATAGATAAAAGTAATCTATAACCAGTCCCACAAGGCGATTAAATTTAATATTGGTAGTTAAGTATATCTGTATTTATACAAGGGCTATTATCTTCTAACTAGAAAAGGGTCGACAAAGTTTACACAACAATACACCGGCCTATTTACTGTTCTCGAACGGATAGAACGGCTGGTATACAGGATAGCTTTCCCCGCGACTTAGAAAATCTACCCGGTGGTTTCTATTATACAATTGGAACCAGCGGCTATAGATCTATATAATCGACAACCTGCTCGGCCCTTATAAATAATTGACAAGAACTTCCCTGATAAAAATAATTATTAGAAGATCGAGAGAATAGTAGACAAGCGCGTCCGATATTTAAAATAGTTAAAAATACCGATCACCGAGTACTTACTTAAGTAGAAAGACTACAGTATATAAAATAATTAATAGATCTAGGTAGACAATATTAATATATAGGAACTGATAGACGAATTTAAAAGAGCAGTTAACTAGTGCTGTAGATAGTTATATATCTCTTATTTATTTTACTTTGTTCTCTTATATATATTACCTTGTTTTATCTCTTACTATTAGCTATCTTACTCTTGTTTTAACTTAATCTTATTCTTTTTAAGATACCTTTTATTTTATAGTATATCTACAGTTCCTTTCTCTATAATTGTTAGTCTTTTTACTACTTTTTATTACTCCAACATAAGTTGCTTGACAGCTACTCCTTATCTTTACTATTCCTCAGTATACAGTTATATTTAACTGTTAACTAATATATACTACGCTATACCGAGTCTAGTCTAGCTAAAATCAGATAAATAGAATATATAGTAGGCATATAATATATAGCGCTATACTTAAAGGGCGTAAGTATATATGTTATCTACTGTTAGCTGGACACCAGGCCTACACTACCTAGACACGTCTATTTTACCCGACGAGTTTTGGACGGTTATCAACATAATTTAGAATCCAGTACTATCTAGTAGATGGCCACCGCCCAATATAAAGCTAAGTAATAGCTGGTATATAATAGCTATACTGGGTTTATCTGCGAGGACAAGATTTAATTACTATTTATATAATTTTAATAGTAACGGTAATATTCGACTGAGTAGATTACTACAGGGCGATCCGGTTATTGTAATAGCGGAGGGATACTGTTAGTTAGTAGTCTATTACAGATACTATACATTTCTGGGAGAATATTTAGCTATAATCTATCTATATCTAATAAATATAAGTACTGGAGATACCTTGACGCCAGGTATTTTTAATCTTGAAGTGGAAAGCTTGTTATTCAGCGGGGATATTACCAAGGCAGTACTGGTCTACTTCTTACCATTGGCCGCTAATATATAACTCAGCTTTACTAGGTAGCGAGAATACCTAGTATACAACAGTAGAACGCTGGAGATAGATCGATATCTACTTACTACACTGCTCCGACAACCTCGACAAGCTTCTATCCCTTTTATAACAGCCTTATTGACGCCTAATATTGTTAGATAACTGGTTAATATCTCAGCCCCAGATCTTCTTACGACAAACCCTCCTGTAACTATACAGTTATTGGTTTCCCCTGTTGTTAATTAAATACAGTTAGTAATATTCCTTACTATTAAGTAGATACAGTCTTTAGTATCTATAACAATTATCGGCCCAGTAATAAACCCTTTGTTACCCTATATACCGCGATTACCGCTTCTAGTAATACTGAATATCCTAAACTTATCTCCAGCTCGTTATCGTCGCGTCCGGAAAGTATATCGGTCTATCATTACTCGATTACCTAGTATTAATTAAAAGAAGTAGGATAATAATAATAGTAATAGTACTGAAAATCTACTTTACGCAGTGCTACAGCACGTGTTAACTTCTCCAGCTTATACCGATCTACAAGGCCTTATTAACTTAATAGATACTCCAACTACTATAATACTATTGTTAATCTATACAGAAGCGTATACCCAGTACCGATGTACTCTCTAATCTAATTAATCTAAATTAACGTCTCCACGATTCGAATCTATATATAGACACAGTTAATCACCCCTTCTATCGAGGACACCGAGTCCTATCAAAAAATTACTATATAATATAAAGACAGATCTTTAAAATTTAGCTAAGTAGAACAAAGAGTATAAGCTTGTCAAGCTACGCAGAAAACTTAAGAAATACAAGGACTGATATAGAGAACTTAGTAATTAATAAAGCCCTCTTTACTATATTTTATTCTACTATATTTTATCGCGTTCTTTTACTATCGATTAATCGACTTCAGCGCTTTGTATTTAAGATCTATTGATAATAGGATATTGTCATCTTCGATTCGGGTATCTTGTTAAAACCTAGACAGCTTATTAAATTCTGTATAGCTGGTTATAGTCGCCAGCCCTAGTCAGCCGATAAGGACAACCAGCCGACAGATAGTTAGATAGAAGAAGAATGAACACATAATCATCAGAGGATTGCAACAACAACTTGGTAAGGATTACTTTAATTTTATAAGATTTATAGATCTTAGTATTCTTTTATACTGGAATCAGACTAGATTCTTACTCTTTCTTTTTAAAAGGGCCCTTCTTATTTAGATAGAATTCAAGATAGGTAATAAAGATAACTAAATATATTTTCTAGTCTTTTAATATATCCAGCCTATAGATAAGATTTCTAATTCTTTCCAGAACTTTAAAAGGGCCTATATACTAATTTCTAAACTTTCTTTCTAATTCTTTTTAAATATATCTCTAATATAGCTGTAGTAATATCTTATTTTCTATTTTAAATATAATAGGCGTATATTTCTTGTTATATTACTTTTTTATAAAATAATTATACTATTTTTAGTACTTTAGCTGCGGTGATTCTTACTGTAAAGGATTAAATAGATAGGTTTATAGCTTTATATAATAATTCTAGATTTAGTAGAGTTAATAATTATAATCTATATATTGGCTTGTATAGAGATAATAAGATTACTATTAAGCAGAATCTATTTAGTATAGCTTATAGTTATAATAGTATCTAAGACTAATCTTATATCTTTTTTAACAAGGCAATTGTATAGTGTAGATATATTTCTATTATCTAGTTAGTCTATTCTAATTAACTGTCTGTTTATATATAGTATATAGTCGAAAACTTATATTATATTTTAAGGCGATTAAATATAGTAGACTAAATTTTAGAAATAAAGTATAGACCTCTATCTAAGATAAGAATAGATAGAAGACTCTAGTTACTGATAGCTAATCTCTTTAGTAAAGTATCTATTTAAGTAGAAGTATTCTATATATCTTAACCTAGAATTAGAGTAATATATTTGGTAAACTTAACTATAATAGTTAGAATTATATTAAACTGTTTTTCTAATAATATAATAATAATATTAATTATAAAAATATAAAAAGAGATATTTAGTATAATAATAGACTGGAGGGCTCTATAAGACTTATACTATTTTATTACTTTTTATAAATAATATAGATAATACTGAATATATTTACTGATCTAATACTATACTTAATAAAATATTAAATCTCTTAGATTCTATAAAGTTCTAAGCTGATCTAGGTAACTAGACTAGTTATAAACTTATTCTAAACTTTCCTTAAATAAGACTTTTAATATATAAATTAACTTTTTTAATAATATATATAAGATTCCCTCGCTGTATAAAAATAGTAGTACTACTGGATATAGTAAATTTTTATTATTCTTAAGTATCTATATTATTATTAACTATTTGTTATTATTTTTATAATTATTTTTAATTAACTACTTAAAATCTTTAGATAGCTATATTTCTATTATTATAGGAACTGGTATTGTATAGAGTATTTTAAATAAGTCTTTAGACTAATCTAGAGTATATAAAGATAGTTAAGATAGAGTATCCAGTACTATATAAGTCCGGCCTGGTTTATAGTAAATAACTAATTTAAATTACTGTAGATAAATTAATATTTTAACTAGCTGTAAATTAAGTTTATTAATAGCCGAGGATAGTAATATTTTACTCTATACTATATTAACTATAGCCGTATAATCTATATAGATATAGACTATCTTTTGAAAGCCCTTTATATAATAGTATAGCTTCTGTATAGCCTAGACTAGGCCAGATACTTTTAACTCTATTAGCCAGTACTGTGTCTTGGCTTTAGATAAGAATCTATTTAAGAATATAATTAGTTATATCTTTGCTGGTTTTAGTAGTATAGCCTTATTTTAATTATCTAGATCTATTTATATATTCTATTTATTATAAAATACTATTATTCTATAATCTTTATATTTAGACAAGTTAATATCTATAAAAAGATAATAGTTCGGGTTAATATATATAAATATAGTTGATAAGTTAAAATATAATTAAATAATTTTAAATACTTTATATTCTTTGTTTACTATATTTTTAATTAACAGCCAATATCCTTACTTATTAAATAAAATAGATTTAGTGTTTAGATCTATTATAGATCTTAGGGTTTAAGATATAAAGATCTTTCTATTCTATAGTAGCTGGATCTTTGCTATATAATAGAGAATATATTAATATAGTTAGTCTATTATTCTAATATATATATTAAAGTCAGCTAATATTTCTAGAAATTTAAGCTATCTTAATGCTTCTAATTTATTTTTAATAGTTATTATTTTTAATACTAATATCTTTTAATCTAATAGTTAAATTAATAAAAAATCTAGGAAGATCTTGTTAAAAGCTAGTATAATCTGTATTTCTTTATAATATTTAAAAAACTGCTCTAGATATTTAAG
>ML733685.1:0-11519 GCA_009176405.1 Aspergillus novoparasiticus | reverse complement strand
AAATCCCCTAAGAAATTGAGGCGCGTCGAAAACGCGGGTGGTGCGTCACCCGCTTACATGCGTCACTCGCTTACCGATTACGTTAACGTAATTCCCGTACGAGCGGTCCACTTTAAGGAGAGCGGGCCACCTCTATATTCCATATAAAATAGCAGTTTTGAGCCTTTAGTATCTCAACAACTAGAGATAGTGGTGAAGCAAGGCACTTAATGATGTCCTTCCATGGGAGCTATTTGCACCCCAAGGCTTTTTCGGGCCCACCAGCCTTAGTCCAAGAAAGAGGCATGAATCACATCGCGAGCATGGTTTTGCCTGGCAAGGTGGGTAGGTTATGTACGAACAATGTCCAAAACAAAATAAGGAATCGCTAGGCCAATACTTTTTGGGCTATCATGACAGTGGATATAGAAAGAGAGGAAGGCATCTGACAGCGGTTTCTTACTATCACAAAATGTTTTGAGGAGAACTCAGATCCCTTGCCCAACCACTGATGACTGTAGCTGCCCTGACTGGGTGGGTGGGTGGAAAGTTGGGGAATTGGATCAAATGGCAAAATAATCGCATTCGGGAGAAAGGTTGGAAACCCTTCGAAATAAGGCTAGACATGAGCGTAAATGTTGCCAGACACTGTACACCCGACACAGACATCTCTTCAAGGTCAATATAGTACTTCACGAATCATACATTCAATGAAGGCGAGGGGCACCTGTCGGATGTGGCACGATTGAGCAGCCGCAGGCATGCTAACAGGTGACTTTTTTTTTATTCCGATATGCAGAACTAATCTAGACTTGCCATTAAAATCTTCACGTCTGATCCTATTCTTGGGCAGCAAAGACTTCCCTTGCATAACGTCCCAGATCTCGCCATGTGCTTGATGCTGTGTCCATCTTGGGATTGCGCTTCAGTTCACCGATCACTAGGATATGCGACCAAAGGGTGTTTCTATCGGCTGATTCTAGAGAAGGGGTAAACCCAATATCCAGCTTCCGAGCAGCGGTAGGCCCTTGAAGTGGCTGATGTGACCAACCTAAAACCTTGCGTTGATTTTTCGGGGCAGAACCATCTTCTGTTGCAATTTCGTAAAACCTTTCAACCTTTGCGACTAGCCAATCCAGGACCAGCTTTTCCTCCGCAGATTGAGGCCAGTCACGCCAGCCAGCTGTTTCCCTGTATAGAGGACCATCCCCCCCCCAATGAATCTATGGAAGACAGCAGTGCCAGCTTTCTCCAAATCTTTACTCCTCCGAAGAAGGCCTCCTCAAATCCAGGCACATCCGTGTATATTGAGCCTAGTTCCTCGTTCAGCACAGGGTCTATGTCATCCCGGCGTTCATGCGAACTTGAGATCATGCTTGTAGAACAGGAATATGGCGTTTGCTCAACGCACGGTGGCGGCCTGGGGGGAGGGGCGTGGTTTCCACCGCGGCTGCGTAGATTTTATCTCAAATAACCTCATCAGATTCTCTGTTGAATGCCACGATAAAGAAGGGCAGGAGTCGCTCGAGGTTGAATTCATCGGAGTTGATACTGGAGCTTAACCTAGATAAATCATTAAATAGGTTTTTCTGGGCGCCAACCATAGGGGGCAAGGCGCGGGAAGCGGGAAGGGCCTGTAATGCCAGTGTTAGGCAGATTCATAGGTTCTGAGGGGCTAATTCACGGTTAGATACAGTCATTTGTCTTTAAAGAATAAGTACCATCATAATCAAGCTCGTGTACAGATTGGACGGAGCAAGGAAGACCCGAACTTCTGCAAGTCGATACGAGCTCGTCGCGGAATGCATTTAATCCGTTGCCTATAGGCCTAGATTCAATGATTTCCTTCTAAGACAGCAGAGCCATCCTAAATCTGGAGGGGAAAAAATAAGGTGTATTTCAGAAGTGTTCCTATGTCTGCAGTAAATTAATTAAGAAGAGCGAGGAGCGAGGCCCAGAGGGTCTCTTGAATAGGAGAAAAGGCATGTAAATAAGATACATATGTGGAAGTATCAAGTCTCTTATATATGACGCGCCGCTCGGAGCTTTGATTGCTGTACAACGGCCTCGGCGTCGGTCTTATATTTGTCCGCGAAGACGAAAGAACCATGCGCTCATGGCTGAATTGATGATGGCTTTCAACTGTATTCAGTCGCACTTCCGAGATTTTATTAAACTGTATCATCATGACCCGAATCGCGTTCTCGGTCTCGATCAGAATTCCCCCTAAGGAAAGGGGACGCGGCATGATGGCTTTTCACTTCATCTAGGACGATCCCGGTTTTCTAGCCACATATGTCGGTGCAATTCCTCCGGACTGACACACTACGCCACCGAAACCGCACGAAGTGCAACCAATTTTATTTCTGAGCAGGTCGCTATCGCCTGCAGAAAGTTGTTACTGGCCAACCGAGCTGGAGATGTCCGGCCTCGTCTGGGCATTGAAAAAGTTCAGGCACATGGTGGAAGCATCAGCGAAGACGATCCTGTTCACCGACCACTCAGTAAACGCGAATATAAATCATAGCGTTTCGCTTACTTATTCGGACGTCGATAAACTGAATCTCCATCTGATACATACGAGCCTCTCAATACATACAATAGTTTCGGGACTGCCGTGCACAAACCCGACAAAATGAACATCATTCCCGACGCTCTTAGCCGACCCCCGTCCTACGCAAAGGACAAGCCGGAAGATTCATTCGGAGCTTTACACGTCACAGTAATGAACGTTAGGCTATCGGACGAATTCAAAGAAGCCGTGCTTGCCGGATATGAGGACGATAAAGTATAGAAGAATGTTCGCACGACGCTGGCCGAGAACGAAGTTTTGGCGTGTCCGGTTCGATTACTATACAAAATGAAAGACGGTTTCATCTACACAATACCGGGAGGAGAGCTATACGTGCCAAAGAAAGTAAGGGATATAGTGTTCGCGGCCGCGTATACTGATGCCGATTACCCCGGCTTGAATCGAACCCTGCAGAATCTCGAAGGGATTACGTTTTCGCGCGCTCGATATTGGACAAAGAAATACAGTGAACATTGTCCACAACGTAATTTGAGACGGACTCGACGTCATTTACCATATGGCGCTCTCCAGCCAATAGTTCCCTTACTGATACTTTTCCACACGATTACTATCGATATCGTAACATAAGTGCCGGACACCTGTGTGTATAACGCTTTTATGACGGTCACGGATAAGTTTTCGAAGCGACTTACTGTAATTGCGGGACGGGACAATTGGTCAGCGGAGCAATGGGCAAGAGTACTACTAGCTCGATTCGAAATCAGTGACTGGGGATTACCGACTATCATAATATCCGACAGAGACTCAAAGTTTCTTTCAGAAGTATGGGCGGAGCTGTTTGATATCCTGAAAGTAAAACGCCGGTATTCCACGGCGTATCATTCCCAGACCGATGGACAGTCGGAGATTAGCAATCAGATTGTCGAAATCTATCTCCGGTACGCAGTCGCAGGTTAAACGATATCCGCGACTGGCCCGAGCACCTGTCCAGATTTTAAGCGGCTTACAATGCCTCAATACACGCATCCACGGATTGTACGCCACATGAGATCATGTACGGTTTCCGGTTACACAGTCCATTGACATTGGACAACGACATGAGTAACGTCGACTCCCGTTTCCCGGACTCTCGTTTCACTAGCCGTGAAACGGCATCTGATGCATTGAAATTGGCCGCACTCGCCATGAAACGAAGTTACGACGCAAGACACCGAGCCATCACTTTCGCTGAAGGAGACAATGATATAGTACACTGGGCACCTTATCGAAGAAAATCAGCAATCAGTTCTCGGGACCGTACAACTTATGCGACGGGTTAGTCCGTTGGCATACTTACTCGACTTCCCTACCGACTGGCGTTTACACCCAGTTGTGTCTGTCGCCCACCTAGAGAAATATCCAAACGAGGTCGATCCTTTTCAACGAGAGCCGGAACGACAGGGACCGGTGATAGTAGAGCATGATGAAAACCAAGACCACTATGAAATCGAGTGTCTAATCGACAAGTGAGTAATGAAAGCCTCCAAGCGTCGAAGACAGAAGATGAAGTACCTCGTAAGATGGAAAGGTTACAGAGAAGAGGACGACGCGTGGTACGATATTAAAGACTTACAGAATGCCTTGCAGCTGGTGAAGGAGTATAAATAACGAGACACAGCTCGACGTTCCCATAAATAAACCCAGCTCTCGCGTTCTGTATCGTTTCTTGTTTTCGCTCGCTTTCTAATTCACTGTTTCGCCTCACTTCACTTTCTGTTCCGCGCGTGTTGTGTTTCTCTCACCTACTTCACTCGCTCTCGTTCTCTCGTTTTCACGTTTTTCTATGCCTTCTCTGGGCCTCTTATCTCCTTAACCCGTTGTCATCGTTTGCCTCACATGCATGAGCTGAATGAGACGCAGCGCGATGTCCCAACGCGACGGTGTCAGAAAATACCGCGTTACGAAATCCTACGGCAGCCCAGGAACGATCCCTTTTCTCCCCATGCTAGGCGACCGCTAGCAGCCTGTAATTTCAAACCCCACCAACTTCACGGGTCGACACCCGCCGACGATCTGCATGAATTGGGAGCTAGAACCCATACCGGCAATCTGCGCTGGCACGACTTTGGATTTCGAGGACAGGAGTACCTGGCTGAATACACACTCGAAAACGCCAGACACAGAAGTGTCTCTCCAGGTAGCATACGAACCCGTTGACGCTCGAGTAAAAGCTACTACACCAGGTTATACCTTCACAGCCCACACCGCGACAAAGATTACGGCGGTTAAGGACTTCGTATTTCACGATAAGTACAGAGACACCCTGGCTCTGGAAAATGCGCTACTTGACGGCGTCAAAAGAGCGAAAGCCAGTATGGAGACAAGAAAGGAGTCATTCTTCGAAGACATAATCCAGTACAGACTGGATAGTCTGGATTACGTAGAAAATTTTATACAGAGACACTGGAATACGCATCGATATGTTTTCGCCCGCGACCTCACCGACGCCGACCTCACCGAATTCGACTTTTGGATACGCCTCGACGCCGATGATAACGCGCGCCGCGCATATGTGACAGACCCCACACAGTTCCCCTCGGGATGGTACCTCTGCAAACGTTGCAACACGAAGCACGCACAAGGGTATCTTAAGCTCGACAAAGGTCTGCCACAAACCCTCCACGAGAAACAAATGGTAATACTGCAAAGCTCTGAGGACATATTGGCGGCATCCATCAAGAAAACCATAAGTCAGTGCGGGGCCCTGGACAAAGCCAAGAGGCAAGCAGGAGAAAAGAAAAGAATCGTAAGCATACCGGAAGCGAGGGCAATGACGACCGTGACGTTATAAACTTCCTGCTTGGAAAAGGTAGCGACAACGTGCCGCGCGAACCCGAACAGTACGTTTTCCTCCAGAACTAAGCGTTCCACAAACATGGGTGGATTAGAAATCGCTACGGCTGCTGGCTTAGAAAGGATCACGGTTTCAAAACCCGAAAGGATATGATAAATGCCTGTGGCCTTGACGCTGATTATAAGGCAACCGACTGGACTCGCAAGGGTTATCAACGACTCCCAAAGGAGTACGTCGTGGATGGTCTCGATCCCGATAAAACTCCGTGGGGACCGGTCGTACCATGCTGGATAATATTTTGCTCCCAGCTTCCAAAGGCGACACCCCTCACCCCATACATAGAGGGCAGTATCCTCTTGATTGAGTGGCACTATAGGAAAAGCAACGGCTTCTGCGAGCCCTTGTTTCACAATGCCGACGTGTCCTCGTCGTCTTCTGTCGTTGCTGTCCGTCGGCTTCAACTATGGTGATCGTTATTTTGGTGTTTTCGCTCCTCATTTCGCACAGTTTTAATGTTCTCCTTTTCACTTTCCGTTTTCTCCATGGTTTTATGATAATCGCACTTCAAGCTTACCTCACAAACACAGAAAAAAAACATTTTCTTTGTTTACTTTGCACAACTATATTGTTACATATCGCTTTCATGCACCAAAAAACTTCTTTGTGGTCATTTTTTCGTGAAGGGAAGGTTGTCATGGCTTTGCTATTGGTGGCTTTCGTCCACCGTAGCTAGTGACTATGTAGTCGGCTCCACCCAGACCAATGCAACATCATCACCGTAGTACTCCGATCCGTACCAAAAGCTCTTTGCAGTACGCAAGTCTTTCTTGCATTACGAATCCCACTGCGAAAATGGCCCATCAAAGTTCCTTCCGCATGAGTATTAGCGACATTTTGCTATAGATGGACCCAGTGGCGGAAAGACCTAATAATTAGGTGCTACATGCTACGGCGTTTAGAGGCAGGTGACCATACGTATTCTCACGTTACTAGGGTCAAGTGGCTATTTACACTCTGTGCAATCTATGTTGCAAGGGTCATCAATTTCTTGATCAGGCTGGGGAGAAGGCATACCTTCAAAAGCTCGCCGCAACTCAGCATCGAACTCAGAACAGGTCGTGGAAACAACATACATGGGCTTTTGTATCTTCATTTACGGAATGCATGGACCTAGACCAGCAATGCAACAATGGCAAGGGTATGAAGCTTTATACCGCGTGCCAGGCTAATATATATTATTGAGAACTTTCCTCGAGGTATGACTGATAAACAGAATAAAGCATATGCAATCTCCATCTACTTCTGGAGACTTTAATTGTTGAATATTAGATAGAAGGTCGCTGCTGCTTTAGTTTTGTCCGGTAAAATTGTTCTAGCGGTTTTGGAAGTTATCCTGGGCGGACGTGAATTATAAGGGTTCGTGGTGCAGACACAGCGTTCGTAACAGGTGACTAATTCTGGCATTCATCACCTACAAATATTCAGGCATTGATTCTTGAGATATAGGTAAGGTGGCACTGTTACGACTCTAACAGCTGGAACGAGATTGGCACGGCAAAAGCCGCTGACGATCAGTGTGGCTGCTAACCAGTATATACTGGTCTGAGTTGTTGTCGATGCAGCACTAGGCTGTAAAGACGAGTCAAGAACAGTCGTATCGTTAGGCAGTGCACCAATGGTATCTGCAAGTTCGGTGCCATCGGGCAAGGATTCGTAGTAAGTATGGCTCGTAATCCATCACTTCCACATGCTGCATACTCTTAGGGCAGAACTATTACCGGCATCGATACGTCCGCGTGTGTGGTCTGATTCATACATTGATAAGAGTAATTATATGGATAGACATATGCTCCCTCTCACCGAATAGGCACCATCTCTCCTGGTGAGTGAGCACTGAAAGCGTAAGGCGAGCGAGTATCGCTCTCGCAGTGAAGTCCTCCATCGTATGTGAGCTGTGACACCGACCCATTTCGAGATGATATCTGCAGAGTTGCTAAACGAGGCTGTCAGAAAAGGGATGGGCCGTAACATCCCACGCTACTATCAAAATCTAAGACACCTACCCCTAGCTTTGATGTAGAGCGACCGCCGCTTCCACTGCCTCCTCCACCTTGCCCTCCACTGCCATGCCGGTTCTCTACCAATGAAGATACGATGGCGCGAGAGGCACGACTGCAGCCAGGAGAAGAAACACGGGAACTGTGGGAGAAATCTTCCTGTTGCTTCCTATCTTTCCTCTTTTGTTATCACATATAAGAAGCTAATATGACATGAGAGATTTGAGTGGCCCTTACCGGTGACGACGACGGTGGACGATGGATGATGGTATATGATATGGTAGAGGTGACCAAGATAAATAGAGCCACGAAAACGAAGACCGTGCCTTTTGAATCATTACCAATGGTGTCATGGAAAATCACATGGCCAGGCATGAGGTCGTTTTGACCTTCCAAGCTATATTATTGCCTTTAAAATATTGTTGGACAAATGATGTAGATCCATGTACAGCGGCACAGTGGCTTAACCCGAATCCTCAGGCGATATTAGGCTGTGATTCCAGGCAAGGCACATTCAAGTTGGTCGTGCAGGCAAGTTACCGACTTGTCATGAGCACTGCCGTGTGAACCGTTTTATTGCTGCCTGGCGTTGTGTAGCATGGGTCTATTTGACCTGCTGCTCTCCTGGGGCACTGAGGCAATAACGCTAGCGCCCGAGTATTATGTAGGATTAACATCCTGAACCACTAGCTAAACCTCAGCGAGCCAATGTAAATCGAGCGCAAAGATATAGTCTTCCTCTCTGTCGGCCTAGCCCTCGCTGTCGACAACAATTGTATCCACGAGGCTGAAAGCTCGGCGGGACTGAAGGCTAGGCTCTACGAATATCGGTGTCGACCCAAGCGAAATGTCCTCGTCAGCCACTTGTATTCAACCCTGGTGAGCTTGGTTATTGTAGAGACAATGTCCTTGTGACGCAACCGGAAGGTCATGGTTAGAACCCGACGTACCTACCATTGCCTGGGGGTTAGGTGATCTATCTGCCAACGTAAAGTGGGTACCGCTCGTTTGCCGATTACGTTGATTCATTAACACCCGTACGCGGATCAAACAGACTCCGAGAATGGCTGCATCGGTAGCAACATGCTGCTGATGTTATATTTAGAGCTACAGAGCATGAGCCTATTGGTTCAGTGTAGCCTGAATTTGCTCATTTCTTCGGTTGTCAATTTCGCCTCAGGCCTTCTCGCCCATCGGGAGGTCCGCTTCAACAGCCTCGCAATCTAGATCCTATTAGCCCGCCTACCATTGTCGTTTTGAACTTGGGAAGAGGCTTAGCGACTAAAGAGCTGTATAGCCTATAACCCTAGTCGGCTGCCTACGGCGCTAACTGTTGCCTAAATACTACATGATCCGTTTTCCTCTGTCTCCAGTTCCGGTTGCCAACCCGCATTGACGGTGTTGACCATATCAATCTGAATATACACTTGACCTTCTTTCTGCTTTTCGTGCTCAAGATATCATTTGCTGGCATTGCTTCGAGCCCAGTGAATCTACTATTCGTTTGTGGGCGATGCTCTGAGCCTGCTATCACATCTAGCAGTTGCTCGTTTCAAACATTATCCCTTCCACGCCTTTTACCCGTCCAAGATGCCCCAATCAAGCAGCCATGCGCGCCAAGCAAACAGTGCAAGAGGGTCGTCGAGAGACGTTTGCAGCAATGCCATTGGCCCTAATGATCACAACGAAGACTGGACCCAGATAAAAGATCTTGCCGAGCGACGGCGTGTGCAGAACCGAATTGCGCAACGCAAGTATCGTAGGTGTGCGCCATGAAGAACATACAATGGGCCTCAATTCTGACTCGAAATTTGTATTAGGCAAGAAGCTCAAGGACCGCTTAAAGGATCTTGAGAAGAGGGCAGCGTCAGCTTCAGGATTCCCAGAACGGTCCAGCGAGAGGACTGAAGTGCGCAAAAATTCGCATTCCGTCGAGCCTAAATCTAGGAACTCCCGCATTACGATGTCCAACCTGGGTGTCCCGAGACGGGCTACAGCGGAGAGGGCCGAAGCCTATGATAGTTGTGTCCCACAAGATGACTGGGGGTTGCTGTTCTCTCAACAGTGTACACACCAGCCCCCCATATCACCCCCGCCCGGAGACTTGAACTCTTCGTACTTGGGATTCTATGGGCGGTCCCCATACCAACAGCCGTACTCGCATCCTTCAATCGCGAGTAACTACAGTAAAACGTGCTACGCGGAGTATGGGGCGTCCGCGTCATCTATCCTCTCGGCTATAACGATGACTACGACAGGCAATGTTTACGCGGACGAAGATATTATGAGCCCGCTTAGCAAGGGCTACGCATTCAGGGCTGACACTGATTTGTGTTCAAGTTCTCAGCCTCTTCCAGAGTCCAATCCCGCCGTATATGCTCCTCCCCGTTAATTAAACTGGCCTACAAGACTAATTCCCTTCTTTCAGTTGCCACTGTCATCACACGTTTACAATAATGATCAGTATTCCGTGTGAACACTAGCGGAGCCGCCCAATCTGGGATAACCTCTTACTACCGAGCCAGACTCGTACTCCTTCATTCGTGCCCTCTGTTTTGAGGATGATATGTAAATTGTGACCTGACTTGGGGCATCTCGGCCTAATCTTAGTTCTTGTTGTAAATCTTATAACAAATGATCGTGCAGAGATAGCTCCACACAATGGCTTAAATCGTAACTGAGACAGACTGTCACACAATACAGTATGTCGAAATATGGATGGCTGAAAGGGCTGCCTGTTATTTTTCCTGGAACAGCAAGGTGTACAAAAGATCGATATAAATCGTCAGTGAGCTCAAATCACCATGTCGCCCTAACTTACTTTCACTCAGCATCTTATCAATGACTTGTAGTGATCCGCTTGAGTTTATTTGAAGCTGACATATAGAGTGTTTCTGCTTTCAGATTGCGTTGTATGAGCTGCCTAATATTGCTCAAGCTGGATGAATTATCCCTCGTCAATATTGATGCAAGGAGTATTGACAGAGAAAAGATTAGTAGACGGCCACTAAGAATGCTCGGATCCGCCTTGGTCCTCCCTGACGTAAACTTGCAAATATTCCCTGTGTACACGTCTAAATCACAGCGGACTGCGATGTCATTCTATTATTATGTGTTCTGTCGCGGATGTCTCTCGATTGGGCTAAGATCTCTCAAGACATAACTGGTTGAAAGTGGAATGCTCAAGTAAACCTCTTGGTGCAAAACTGGTCTGCTTTAAGTGCCTGCTCCTGAGTCCTTGAGGTTGAATAATATTCGGTGGAGTATATCTAAACGATACTGTAAGAGCTCCGACTAAACGAAATCCTGCCTGTTCAATGACCTCAAATTGGTGAACGCACTTCCATTTATCTGTATATTTGGGCAATATTGTATTACCCATTTGAAAATCCAACGTTTACTGTACCATACTCATAAACTGTGAGTTAATTATAGCACACAAGCAATCTTGGCTATGTGGATCAGCCTTCATTCATCTGCGTACAGGTGCACACTATTGAGATGAAACCGAGTCTTGATAAGACTGTAAGTCGATTCAATGGCGCTATCTACCGAAACGCTCAGACCATGACTGGCATAGGGTTAACGCTGCCACGGTAGTTACGATCTCTATTGTAGATGAAGAGGAGGAAGAGAAGAAGGAGAAACTGATAGCCTATCGCTTAGTACATATGCGCTAAGCGCGATCGCGCGAGCCGTTCTAGATCCATGACGGACATGCGGTGCGATCTGAGCTATCCGAATCAACCCATCCAGCACTAACTCACCAAAGATATATTTAGCCTTATTTACGTTTAACTATTGATGCATTAAACATCAAGTAAATGCAACCGTAGGAGAGGTTAATCCAGCTGATCACGGGGGCTGATAGACACATTGAACGTAAGTCTCGACCAATATCAGGTATTGAATTACGGTTTTATATTTTACGAGGTTTTATATATCTAATACATATATCTAATATAAACTTTTGCTACCTAGAAATTGAGGGCGAATCTCTAAACGTAAGCAGGCTTTTATATATGGCGACCGAAAACGTAAAACGCATAGCGCGGCAGGGACGCAGATTCCAAGCCGATGCACGACACCTATTACCACGTAGCCCGTAGCCTAATAT
>ML733684.1:0-11561 GCA_009176405.1 Aspergillus novoparasiticus | reverse complement strand
TTTGAACCATTTGGAGCTCTTGGAAGATTCGACGATGACGACGAGGTCGCTTCGTTGGAAGGGAATGGCCGTCGAAACTTTCGAAACCATCTGAGAACATTTTGACCGGTAACCCCCTGTGGTGAGCTCATATTTCACAAACGAAGTTTGGCAGATCGTTCTTCGCCTTGAACTTGAAATAATAGTGTGCATAAAATCACATGACTCCATTTGTGGGTACGTACTATATTCACCGCAGGAAGAAACCCTGTGAGCCGAAATACCGCACAAGTTGATAACTGCTACAGTATTTTTTTCTTTTCTTTTCTTTTCTTTATATATATATATATATATATTTTAAAAAAAACCCCGGGTATCGGACTTTTCAATCAATAATTACGCTGTCTATATAAGTCCTCGCCTCACCGGGCACTCGGAAATTCAATTTTCTAGATAGATTGTATTATGAATTCTTCGCCAGTTGAAATACCGCGTGAGTTGAAATAGACCCTCGTTTCAACTAACGAGGAAAGATGGCCTTTTACGATTTTAGGCGTGCAAGGAAGGGAAATGGGCGGATTGAGATGAATGAAGAAAATAAATAAATAAATAAATAACAAATCAAAAATAGAGGGACATTTACATATTACATCGGGAAAATACACAAAGACACGGCTATCCACAGTTGCTGTGACTGTACCATAATCAGAACAGCATGACTATAGGATTTGTTCATGACTATAGGATTTGTTTACCTGCGGATCAATATATTATTCCTCAGTGATCGCACATATGCAATCTGTTCACAGAGGACTTATTCTTCTGTTGTGGTTGTTTTCCAGTCGGAGCCAGGTGACTACATTACCTACCGGATGCTTCTGCAAAAGCCAGCACAGCTCGAAGAGTGCTTGTTTTTGTTGTGTAGATTCCCTGGAGTCGCCTGCCGTTCTCCACGGCGCTTTTCCCCTAACATGACCGTGACGTCGTCCATCGCTTCACCTATGTCCCTGCGCAAATTCTGTCTTAGAGCGCGCAGTTTTGGTCCGTCGATCAGTACGTGTACTACTGTCCCTTTGGCCCCGCATTCGCATTTGTCGTCTTCTTGAAAGCCATATTTTTGGGCGTAGGTGGCTAGCCACGAATGGCCGGAAACCATCTGCTTTCACGTGAGATATACGTGGTAGCTAATTATCATGTGATAATTTGCACGTGATATAAGCCGGAGGGGGCTAGGCTTAAAGTAGCAACGGATACGCACCATGAGGTATATAAGTAGCGAGAGTCTACGCTAGAGTCAGTGGTTGAAAATTAAGATTTACATATTTTTTATGGGCGTGGTATCATCTAGGATAACTGGAAGTGAGCAAAACGATACAGGCAGCCGAAAAGAGACTGTTTGGCAATTTTTTTAATGATGTGCGTTTGATGGAAACGTATTCAGTGTCCCTGTCAGGGAACGCTGTTTTACAGGGTTTTGGCGTCGAGTTCGAGTCAGTAAGCCTGATTTCTTTTTACAGCGGAAGGCTGCAGATGGAGAGTGCTATCAGGCATGGGATACCTATCTTCGGAGTGAGGGCTACTCGCGTCGGTTGAACTTCGGTGGGAAGTTGGTTGATCGTGAGATCGTAAGTGGGTATGTATTGATGGTGGTATCCATGCTAATTTAGAATATAGAATATTGTCATGATGACAAAGGAAAGGCAATTTTTCTTTGGCCTTTAAAGAGTGAGCCGGTATGGGATTTTATGGCTCAATTTTGGTCAAGCCATATCTTTAATTTGGCTACGTGGGAGGGCATGTATTGCCTCTTTCCGGAAGCTACTTTGAAGGAGAAGCGTATGCATAATCTTCCTTGTCGACATTGGGGCCCTGGGGAGGTGCTCAAACGGTGGTTTTCTCGTGGGTTTTCACGGGTTGCAGGTAATGAGAAGTTCAGCTCTTCTGAGTTTGAGAGTGAGAGGTTTTTCGGAGATAGCATGACGTACCGAGAGCGGTTTTCGAAATTGGAGGAACAGGTGCCGGAGGTGAAGTACGAATTTCTATTGACAGAAATGGGAACGTTTTTTTTATATTCTTAGTCGGAGGACATAGTTTACGGCGGGCGTGAGTGTTTATGCGATGTTAGGTGGTAAGTAGTATGCCCTAGCATACTATTCTGGAATGATTACTGGTCTAGTCTATATTATGTTCTCATCTTGTTCTGATTGGTTGCTCGGTTCCGCTGGACACCGCTCTTCGTGTTCCGTCACCTGTTGTATTGTTATGCTGCCTCGGTGAGCCGATGATATGATTTAGGCGTCTGGTTGTGATTTGGGAGCCAGTCTCGACTTAGAACCGGACTATACCCATGTAGGCAGCTATACGTTACGGCAGCGGCCGGAACCGAACTCCGCGGGGAGTCTTGCCACTGGAATGCTGGTTCACAGTTTGCTTATGGGTCCTCCCTCAACAACCGGCCCACTGCTGCTTTCAACCTAGATACATTTGATAAACTAGTAAACCTTACTGCACCGTTCGACCCCCATCAAACTCTAATGAACTTGATATAATAATGTATGATAACGGGAGTTTCATGGTACTGTGCTAATACACTACTCAGACAAACCTATCTCCGGCTGACATTTGAGCAACGCTATTAGGAATCGAACTTGCCAGATTCTTTACTAACCTATAAAGCGTCTGTGACGATAGCGTGCAAGAGCACAGACAAAACTCAGTTAGCTCTAGTACTAAATTCATGTCCTAAATTCATTATACAGGACGACCCTTCGAAATGCCTTCTCAGCATAACATTGAATGGGGCGCGCGCTCGGAAAGCGGGCCACAGTTGCTTTCCATGGCACCCAAACCCCGCAGATGATCATACCTCCACTCACGCCTATTACGCTAAATATTTACCATGACTCGCATGGCGCGTAGCTGAGGTAGAATTACAGACGCATTGGCCAATGGGCATATCAGGTCGACCATGCCGTTTTTTGTACATGAGATACTAAGCACGATCGCATCTTTGGAACGGGTTGTGGGGCCGGGAAATTGAATTCTTGCTAGTGTCAGTTGCAACACTAATATTGGGTCCTTTCCATGAGAGCTCCAATGAATGATTCTCAAAAGGCCGGCACGAACACCGATATCAGAGCCGGAGAGCGACGACGCACGCTCCTTGACCCAGCGCTCGTAATATCTGCTGGACACTTCTATCGTTTCCTCTAAAGAATTTATAATAGTTGACCTTGGTACGGCGGACTAAATCTAGCTAACGTCAACCGATGGTTTTTACTCACTTTATATGGCCAATTAGATCTATTAATTAGGTCCCACTATACTATATACCAATTATAATAGTTGAAGCACCCGGATTATCGACTAGCTCTCTTCCGAAGATATTTACCGCTTTTAACTAAAACCTGCAGTATTTTACCGCTTCTAAAAAGTATAGAACGTATTCTATCTCTAGGCCGTGTAGCCCCTAAAATTCAGGCCTAGTCTCTACACTCACTACTACCACGACGATGACGACGACGACGACTACTACTACTGTAGTTATAGTCATATAGAAATTATGTATAATATACTACTATAGATTAGTACACTATTATTTATAGCTTATAGAGTTATCTAGATAATGTAAAACTTTGAGTGCGTGGCAGCCTTGGCTTAATGTAAACACCAAGGTTTCGGTAAAAACCGTCGGTTGACCGTAACTAGATTTAGTCTGTCATACCTTGGACCTCCGAGGCCCTACTCATGTGAACTTACTCGGACCTTGGCGCATTTTCTTTTTTCTTTTTTCTTTCCTTTTCTTTTCTTTTTTTTACCCCTGGTTGACGCTATATGCTATCTGATTGGGGGAGTTGATAATGTCACCGCACTATCTCTGATGGAGCTAAATGTCCGGCCGAATGCGTTCATCACTCATCTCTGCGCTAGAAGCAAGGCTATTCTTTGTGGGGCGGGCTTCAGCTATGGCTGTGTCAGGGGATTGCGAACAAAGAGTCGGGCCAGACGGAGGAGTGTTCTTAGCAGCCATGTATGGCGGCCCTAGATTATCTAGCAACGGCGAAACTGCTGGCTTCGACTAATTCAATATAAATTAGAAGGAGGGCCGAGTAACATTCAGGCCCAGCGCCAGCAGTATTCGTAAGGTGGTACAGCCTTTTCTCTTGTAAATGCTTATAGGGACAGGCTTGGATCCCAGAAGTCCCCCTCTTGCACCCTGTCTTGCTCGTCTGCCAATGTCCCCTGGTTGGGCCACTCAAAGACAGAGGTGGGTCGGTTATTGAGGGAGGACCCACAATACTAATGGTCCAACATTTTCTATTATCACCGTGCGAGCGAGCCGGACATCCGAGCAAGCACAACACCTCGTGCATCTTTTACAAGGGCCATATCATTTGATGTCCTACCTTGGTAGTAAGCTGAGCTTTCTACACGACCTACGGACGAACTTTGGCGGCCAGGAGTGTGTTGTAGACGAAAGGTACATCATCGAAAGTGCCTAGAATTGTTCAGAGTAGGCAACATATTCCAAACCTTCATTATGGCGCTGCTTAGCGGGGAACTAGGAGGCAAGTGCAACTGTTCCATATGGTAACAATGCTGGTTAGAAAAAGCTAGTTTGCCCTTGGAGGAAAGGTTCACTATCCAATCGCAGCTTCCGTCTACTCACCTAGGATTGACATCCTAGCTGTATACTTTATTGACATAGATTGCCGACTTCACGGTTCAATTGATCCTAGAACACCTGGATGAGGCCCACACTTTGAGTTTTACGAGGAAGGGATTTAGTATAGCTCTTCTGAGAAAGTTTTAAGACCGACAATGAATAGAGCAGAGGGTGAAGAGCTCGATCGCCTATCTACGGGCCTTAGGAGCCAGGGATCAAAGAAGTTGGGTTGCCGGGCAGGGCAATGTGTAATCTCTCCCACAATGCGCGATTGAATGTGGGGGTTTGGGAAGGATCGGCGGTCAAATTCATCCGCCCCTCCCTGGTGGCTCCTTTGACCCTTGATTTCTTGATCATCTGATGCGCTTCAGGGTTTCCCGCTTACACGGCGCTGAAGGCTAGTAAGTGGCTAGCAACGTGTGGATGATGCACTGGCAACGGCGTAGTGTGTCTCTTTCTCAACTTTCACCGTTTTAAAGAGAAGTAGAGTTGTGGTTGTAGAAGCCAGCTCCATCTACACAGCTCTTTGATTTCTCCTTCTTCCCTTGTGCTTTCGCAGTATTTCTCTTCTCTACCGTGATGGATGTAGAGAGTAGCCAGGCGCAAGTTAATGAATTGCTTTGGTTGAACTCTGGTGAATTTAACCCTTACCAACAGTCATCACCCCTTGATTGCGATGATGTTGTTGGGTACGGCATGTGGCCTCTACACTTCGCGCCGCCCTTGTGTGCATCACCTCCGTGGCCCAGTACAATGGCAACTTACCCACAGCACCTTTTTCCAGAGGCAAGGGTGTCACCTGTACCCATATGCCCTGTGGTATCGCTAGTTACGCCACCACCGTCTGTGCCGCCATCACACAAGTCATCTGCTTGTAAATTGAAGCGGGGAAAAATACTTACGGATGAGGATCGCCGGAAAATGTGTTTGTATCATGAAGACAACAAGAAAGCCAAGCAAAGGGAAATTGGAGGTTCGTCTTTACCCTAGTTCGTTCTCTTTGTGTGGATCACCTCAACTGACAAACCGAGGAATAGCGATATTCGGGGTAGAACGAAGGTAATAAGCTCTGCCTATTCCTAATTGAGGCACACCATGAGTAATTCCTTTCTGACATCTCTTGCCTATCTGCTAAAGTACGGTGTCGAAAGTGCTACGCGAGAAAGAGAAGTATCTTAACCCCGATGATGGAACACGATCCAAAGCAAAGCCCTCTACCATCTCTAGCATAGAAAAGGTTCTTGCCAAGTGGGTGACAAATCGCCAACGACAAGGCCATCTTCTTAGCAAAAGGATGATTGAAAGAAAAGCTCTCTTATTCGCCAACGCCTGTGGTAGCCCCGATGATAAAAGAAAAGTGTCGAGTACCGGCTGGCTGGAAAAATTCATACAGAAAAACAAATTGACGGATTTAGTATCCGATAACAGCTCGATTGGCGCCAAGAGCGATCTGGAAAGCCCTAGGTTGCTGTGTACCAACCAGGTGGTGGAATCTGCCATACAGTCACTAGACGTTCTTTCGCCTTTCTCTCCCCCGGAGGTTGCAAAGCCTTGGCCTTGGTCGGACGCCCAGAGCGAGGAAATCGCCAGGCTAGATGGTATATGTGACGTTTTAGGAAATTATCAACGCATGCACGACCCAGGGGCCATCTTGCTTAATACCACAGTTCCTGACTCGGCTGGCGTGACTCGCCCAGTACTGGTGCTTGACAGTCCGTCCGCCCTCACCAATCGGTCACGTAACTCATCCAAGGGTGGCGGGTCAAATAGACGACAATGCCAAAACCCCCCAACCAAGGCGGGACCAACCTGCCCAACACTGCTGCCGGTATCAAGCGCGGTTGTACCAGAGAGCTCTCCAGACTCGCCAACCGAGGATGAAGCTCGGGGAGCGCTAGAGCTGTTGATGCAATATCTCAATAACCAGCCTACCAGCACAAGAGCACAAGCCTATATGGCTCTTGGGGAGTTAATGAAAACGATGGAAGTCGCAAAGCCTCGCTAGCATTGACAAGTGGAGCAATGCAGCAATAGTTAAGACTTTGTGCTCAAGGGCGGTTGTGACGTCGATTTCTTATAGCATGCAAGCTTTCATTGATGTTCTAAGTACGGAGTGATGTAGTGTAACTATATGACTAGCCTCAATTTACTGTTTGTGAGGGAATTATCGTACGCCGGCGGCAGACTAAGACGCCGTATTGTCGGTAGAACCTCTTGCCCTGGAGACACCAGCTGTTACAATCGTCTGATCCTCTCCGCATCTGCCAAGTGCAGTTGTTTCATCTCTACTGCCCGGCTGTTTAGGTATGACATCAAGGATGTGACTATTCATATTGTTTCCCAGGTCTACACGAAGATTTGGGAGCATATTAGAAGGTCTACCCAGAAGTTTGAGTAGGACGATGATGCCGTGGAAGAGGGGCATGTACGACGCCTTGCTTGCGGTGAAGCAGAGAGTCAAAGATTAGTATGATACAACGTACCGTGACCATCGATTCCTGTACGCCACAGGGGCAATGCTTGCCCCCAGGTAAAAACTCTCGGCATCTATTGGCACGGAACTCTCTTAACGTCATACTAAGACATCGAGACACACTCGTGACTACCTGAGAAAGGCCTTTCTCTAATACCAACAGCAGATCCCTGATTTATCTTTCTGTACGACAAGACATCAGCCCCAGCACTAGGCGTCGGAGTTAGCTCAACTGCTTGTGTCATTGGGTACCGTTTTTGCCTAGGAGAGAAAACCAGTTGGGCCAGGTGGGTTGATACCTTCAGGAAGGTGAGGGCTTCGTCCGCCGTGGTTCTGTTATACCGCTTCTATCTAGGGGCGTCCTGAAAAGAGTGCGAATATTACTATCCTACCCTCCCCGTCATGCACACGATGTACTCTCTGTACCAGCCATTGGTGCAGGTGTTGAACATTGCAAGAAACGTCTACTGGTATCACCGGCGGGCTTCTCGACGAGGGGACCAGTCAAGACCTAATGATGTATATGTGTTTTCAGAAGTTTATTCTGAGCGAGAAATTGCCTGGCAGAGGGAGACATCCAAGTGAGCCACGAAGAAGAACATGCTCTAAGCGCAACTGAGAATGAATCTGACCCTATCAGTGATCTTGAAAAAATGAAGAGATTCAAGTAGACACTGTCCAGGGCATGAATAGTGATGAAGAGGTCGAGACTGAAGCAGAAGTGTCAAGGTGGGTAGGCCACCTAATGTGTCTCCGAAAAAGAATGGTGAAAGATGTTGCACCTCCCACTATCCAGCTTCGCGAAAGATCTCAAAGGCGGTCATCAGGCAGGGTTATGATGCCATCCAGTAGAATTTCAGGATACGAGTTGTATGATATTCAAGTAAAAATAAAGCTACAAGTATTAAAGTATCAGTTTTGGTGAAGCAGAGCTCTCAATTAAAATCGGTTGGCCACCTTAGGTCTCAGATCTGTGCCTAAACCCAAGGAAAAGATGAAAATTACTGATACTGGCGATTACCAGAACGATTTGTTTTTACGACAAAGGTTGACCATAAAGAATAGCCAGAGAACGCCTCCAAGACTCAGTGCCCGAATCTGGGAGGGTGTTTCGGTGACGATTGGAGGCCTGCCCTTACGCGAAGCTGACTTCGAGGCGTGGAGGCGCGACACGATTGACCTTGACCTGGCAGCCCCGCGCGGATCCGCACGTTATCAGGCGACCTGCTGCTGGCGCCACCGTACCGCGACCGACTGTACCTCCGGGGCATCCGTGTACCGGAGACTGGTTGGGACCATTCCGCGTTCCGCTATGGCTACAACCTGATCTCCGGGAGCGTGGAGCGCGACCGACAGTGGCTCCTGAACGCCAGCCATGTCACCAACAGCATCCACGCAATCTGGGAGGAAGCCATCTCTCAGGATGAGGCGGAGACCCTCCCACGCTACCTTGAGCTCTTTCGGACATATCCGTCATCGGCCGATGTCATCGGCGCTGACCGAGTGGTGACCGAAGCGGTTGCGAAGAAGTTGTGGGCCTCCCTGTGGGGTGAGGCAACGGCAGCGGATGTATTCTACTACCCAGAGTCCCGCCGGAATCAGGTACCTTCCCTTTCTGCTCTTTTAAACTTCCCTCTCTAACACCCGTGTCCCAGGACGATCCTATAATCCAGTCCGAGCTGAGGAAGAAACTTAGCGCGTTGCCGGATCTTCTGTGGAACATCCTGCGGAAATATGACCTGGTCCGGGAACCCCTGGAGGAGCTCCACAGCCGATTCCGGCATTCACAGGAGGTGGACGTCCCTAACACGACTTTTGGCCGTGGCGTCGCGCGCACACTGCGGGCCCTACTGATGCTGCATCCAAGCACGGCAGGCATCCGCGTTGTCTTTGTTCGCTGCGACGCGCACACAGTTGATTTGGCGTACCGGGCAGATGAGGACGCCTTGTATGTTCATGAGAAATGGCTTCACCCTTCTGCTGCTCCTGCTCCTCCTGCTCCTGCTCTATCGGCCGGTCTTGAGCGTGATGCGACAGTCGACGTGTTTGCATGTCAGCATGTGGTGGAGGAACTGTATCACCGGGCCTTAACCCTGGTCCTCGGGCGGCCTGATGGGGTGCGGTCGGGCCCGAGTATCTGGCAGCTCGTGCAACTCGCCCAGCAGAAGCTCCGCCAGATGGCGTGCATGGTCCAGGCCTCCCGGACGGAAGTTGCGCGGACACTAAAGGTCTCCTTCTATACAGGCCACAGCCTTCTCTATGTGGATCTACACGGAGCGCAGAGCCACCATCTGGTCGTCCTACATGTCGCAGGGTGTTTGTCGTCCGTGGACAACCTGATTTATAGTGGCAGCCACGATGTGTGTGACTGTCCACGGCAGAGCGTCTCCCTCCTCTCGCGAACGGTAGTTTTCGGCAATCTCAGCCAGGGGCCCTGGATTCCCACAGTTGCCAAGATGCGCGACAGCCCCGGTCTTGGGGAGGAGCGTTTAGGCCACCCCTCTATGAAGGCGCAAGATGGCACTTTGATCGGTGTTCCACCGCCAGCCATCGTGCTGTCGGGCTGGGAAGACGCTCCGGTGAGCGGAGAGGCCGGCTCGGCCAGCTCGGCTTGCAAGACCTCTGCCCCTAATGCGGTGCGTGAAACCATGCCCTTGGCCGCCGCGGCGGTAGCGTCCGCAGGCAGCCGCCCGCTGGTCCAGATGGAGGATAACCACGATGTTGATGAAGGCGATGAAGCGCTCTTTGAGGCTAACACCATTGCTGACGTTGGTAATTTCCTTGGAGAGATTGCTCAAGGTATCATAGTCTGTGGAAATGAGGAACCCAAGGATAAAGCAGAGACCTCTGGGGCTGACTGGGCTCTTATTAATCCTCCTTTCTCCTCTGAAGCAACCGCGAGGTCGGGGGAAGTAGGCTCTGGGGCTCTGTTGACCAATGGCCCCACAGCAACCTGCAAGAGTGAAGAACACGGAACGGCGCTGTCCTCGATGCATCAGGTGGTTGGCGATTCTAGTTCGCCTCCAAGTTCTGCACCATGGGTCGTGTTATAAACAGGTGAGTCGTTCCCTTGACTTCCTTTGGGCCTGGTATTCTCTTTGCTGGGTAAATCCCATGTTTGCTGACCTAAGTCATAGCTCGATGTCTCCTATGAACTACGTGAGCAGTACCAGCAATTTGCAAGAGGCAAATACGTGCAGGTGACGACTGGGCCTGACGCAAGCTCTGGTCAAACGAGTCGCTGCATTCTCTATATCATGTTTTGGGATACGGGGCTGCGGATTCCAGCGATAGAGAGCTTCTGCTCCATTTTCAGGACATAGATCAGATGGCGAAGGAGAGTGACGCGGAGTTATTAGATACACGCGGGATGGTTATCACGCGCGCGGGAGAATCGGTTCCACAATCAGCGGTGACACCCACCCCTGGTAGGAATCTTTTATCAACTAAATCTATGAGTAGTAAGCCGGGCTAACCTGTGCTTCTACAGACTCTAGTACTGGTTTCTTCGCTCGATTTGGTATCCAGGAATCCAATACTATTATTTTTGCAACGCCGTTGGAGCCGTCACCCCTGGATCAATGTCGATCCTTTTGGTTTTCTCTGTTCCCGGTTGCGGCAGTATTGGACCTTACCCCTGGCGATGCCAATCTCTCCGCTGGCTTTGCACACGCAGGGTATCGGATTCATGCCGCAATTAGCTTCGATACGGAGCGACATCAATCCTGGAAGGTGAGTAACATGCCGGGGGTAGATGGGCAAAGGCGCCGGGAGTAAATCCTAGTAACACAGCGCTAATTATCTCGCAGGTGCAACATAGGGATGCCACTGTCTATCCAGGGAATACTACATCAATTATTGCTGACCCAGAAAGCGCCGCAGCTGGTCTGTCTGAATTAAGGAATGCCCAAACGCCTCGGATTGTGACAATCTCCAGTGGAGATTCGGCTGTGGGCCTCGCATCAGATAGGGAACGGCTGGATCCATGCGAGATGGGCAGGCTTGTTGCCCAATCATCAGTTTTAAATGCAGACTTCATTGTCCTGACCCTGCCTCATTCCGCGCTCGGGGGCCTGGGTAACCTGAGAGATTCAGTGACGCACACGGTTAGTCTACTTCTGACGGCAGGATATTCTGCTGCCCTTAGAACCGTTTCTCGAGATTCCATGCTCCTCCTCGCAGCACCGGGTAGGACCAAGCCGCAGTGGATTGATGATACACTGTCCGAGTTACAGGATCTGACCGAGCCTCTCGAGCTGGAGAGAGGTGAAAGTGGCGATAACCAGGGTAAACTCGGGGACCTCAGACAGCAACCACTGATTACCGTTACTTCTCCATCGGGGGAGTCTCCAGGGGTATTGGACTCTACAAGTGTTGATGGGCTTCTTACTTTAGAAGGTGAACAAACCCATGGCTCGACCCCTATCAAAGTCGCTTGTAACA
>ML733682.1:0-11740 GCA_009176405.1 Aspergillus novoparasiticus | reverse complement strand
AGGTTGAAAGATGGGTCACAGAATATCAGCTGGTTCCCAATGGTGGCAGCCAATCACAAGAAACCGCCAACCCTTCCCCAATCCAATTGGTGTCGTACGTGGAGTTGTCTCTTGCGGAATGGTTTTCGGAGCACCCAGAGTTCCACTGTAAGTTCTTATGCAATCGAGTATAATAAAGGGATACTAAAAACTCTAAAGCCTATTATAACTCTTGTATTATGTCAGCTATTATGCTTGAATACCATTACGTGCGAGCCTACGCTTATTCCCTGGCGCTGCCAGGTGGCTCAATGCTTGTTATGCCTGGCCAAGGAAGAGGAGTGACCACACAGTCATCTCTTACTAATCCAGGAACCTCAGTGAAGACAATTACCGACGCCATTGTGGCCAGTATAACAACCTTCTTTCAAATAATTCGTCGGTTTGGTGAAAGCGGGGAATTGAAATATGCCCCTGACCGCGTCTTTGTTAGAACCGCCGGCGCTTCTGTGCTGTTGTTGAAAGCTGTCCCATTCCTATCACCCGCTACGCAGACAGATGAGTATTTAGACATGCTCTCTAGCGTTGCAAGGGTACTACGGGAAAATGCTGTTGATTCATTACATATTTGCACCCAATATGCAGATCTGCTTGATACACAGGCTGAGGCGTATCGACGCCAGCACACTCTCGGGCAAAGCAAAGATCTCGATAATGTTGTTAGGGAACTGTTTCAGGTGCAGGTCTAAGAAGAAATAGCCTGCTTCTGCTCTACCCTTCCTTTTTTTGTTTTTGTTTTTCTTTTCCTCTTTACATTCTCTCATCTCTTAGAACTGGGGTAAGGGTAGGTGGGCATAGAGCTTATACCAGCAGCAGTATCAAACAATTTAAGTACACCTGTACTTTCTTTCAATTGTTAATAAGGTCGCACGGTGTATTAGCTTTAACATATGGAAAACGCTATTTTAGCTAGTTGTAGAAGGCGGGAAAGTGTTATCCCTATTGATTATATTGGCTCTAATAGTTGAAGCCTTCTACCCTATAGTATATTCAACGGCAAGGTCCGCATGACGGCTGGTACGTGCTGGATGTACCAGCTAATTAGCGTATAGAGTGAGCGCAGATGCCTAGAATACCGATAACATAGGTCTTTGACGGTTGCAATAGCGCTTTACGCCTGCACTACTAGTTGTATGACTGGTTGATATCGTGCCCTACTGTAAATCCCGAGCTAAGGTAGTCATATGAGAAGTCTTTTCGACGGCACATGCTGTTACCGTTAATATTATAAAGATAGAGTGTCTTACCATTCTCCTCAACCACTTGACACAGGTCGCTCTAGACTTCTAAATTGCGCATACGAGCGGTTGGTAAGCCATGAGACTCGTCGGCTATCATATGCATAAAGCTGGCGCCCATAAAGCCTTAGGCAAGTCTCTGGCATATACAATCTATCAGACTTACCGTGGATTCGCAGGTACACTTATTGTTTCTTTTCATACTGAGTGCGTGCTTTCTCAGTTTATTATACAACTTCAAGAAATACCTCCAGGGAGTAGACCTTAATAATATATCTAATTCAGAGCTAATTCAGGGCCCAAAAGCTCCCCTTCGGTCAACTACAAAAATAGGGAAAACAATGAAAAGCTTCTTGAATTTCTGGTAAACGGGATAAGACACTTGCTCAACGCAGTGGCGTTTCTCCATAATAGGAGAGCTAACCTACTTGACTTCAGTTTAGAAAAGCAATGAGTGAATTTGAGCATGTTGCCAAGCCACTGGAAGACCCTCTTAAGCCAAAAATAGTAAGAGAAACGAGATATATACGTGTGAAAGTTTAAGGGAGTACATATTGTATAAACGCTGCATCCTTTGTGCCGCATTGATTTTTTTGGTAAACAAAGAACCCGTAAAGAAGATGTTATAACAGAGTTTACATATTAAATCGAACACAGAATGCGCCTGGCATTTTGAGAAAATCGCTTGTAACACTACTGTAGTCATCCCTTAGGTCAGTAGGCCCACCACGGGCTTCGCCGTGTTGGTCTGCCTCACCTCAACGATAATTCCTACCCAACGATGGATTTGAAGCTATTCAAGCTCCTATACAACAGCGCCTTGGGTACCTATCCAACAAGTCAGTGTAGACCTTCCTTATCTATCTGGCTAGCCTCTGTACTAGGTAGGTCCCAGGTATATGCCGGTTGTGGTGGTTTATTGTGTCCTAAATTTCCCGCTTCCCAATCTGTCTAAGGCTCTGTAGTCTTCCTACCTCTGTACGATCTGCAATTCGGCTTTTTATATCATATAAACTTAATGACCCATTGTATCGGACTCTTCTTGTTGGCTTCCTTCTATCTTGTGGCTTCCGGTGTCGAAGATGCTATTGTAAATCATCTTTAAGCTGAGCGGCTAGATCAGTGGCTTCCAGCAAGCTCTGGAATACACGGTCAAGATGTCATACAAAGTTTTGATTAAGCTCTGGGCTATTATCAATGAAGCTTTGTGCTTTACCAATACTTCGGCGAAGACCCTGTATTGTAGATGGCGGCGATGTAATCGATAGTGGTGGTGGTGATGGTGTTGTAATTATCTCAAGTCCTGGAGCAGTGTCTAAAGCCTCATGTAGAGGCTTCTTTATCTTCTCTGAATCTAAAGCATATATAACTCGTCCCTCAAAGGTATCCCGGATTGTATGTAGTTTGGAACTTCTTGTACGAATAGAATAAGTCTCTTTAAGAAATTATTCTTATCATCCATCTCAGCACCTTTTTGAGCAAGTTTATTGTTTCCCTTGCGATAAAGGTGTTTATAGACCTACGCCGTTTTGTATAACGGTGGAAGTGTTGAATCCAATCAAGGCCAATGTTATCTGTAGTACCTCACGATAGTTCCAAGATCACCAATAAAGTAATCTGTTACTGCCATGAAGGCTTGCTAAAAAGGAGATGTCCAGCGGTCAAGTGCAATTGAGATTTTGCCATCCTTTGGAAGTTTATGAAGGACTTGCTGGTGGTGTTCAGAAACAGTGTTTTGTAAACGGCGCCTAGCTGTCTTTGCAGATGGTATCTCTAATTGTTTTGGTGCACGGTGAGCGCTTGAAATTAGATTCCGAAATCCAGGGCGTTCAAGGAGCTGAAAAGGTAGTCGGGACTCAGTAATAATCGGAATAGACCAGTCTCCCAGTCTTGCTGGCTGACTACTGTTACTGGCTGGGGGCTCGGTGTTTATCCAGATTAGAATAGATTATATGCTAGATATAAGTGCTTGCCTCTTGCATAAAGTCTCGAATATGACAATTCTTTGATTATTTATTGTATGTGCTGATATGTCTTTTCATTATTGAAGTTCCATTTCCAAGTCCTGGCTGATCTAAGATTCTTTTGCAACGCTTACACATTACTTTAGGTGTACCATCTAAAGCCTTAGCCACCTGACTAAAACGGTTCCAGACCTCAGATGAATGCCGTGCATCCCACCGCACCCGCTCTGCCTTCTCAAAATCTGTTTGTAGCCACCAATTGACATAGTCATTGCTCGTCATGCTGGAATAAGTCACGAAGCGATTGATACGATCAGGGCAGACACACATAAGTGAAGTAGGTATAGGATTTGAACGTAAAATTGGTCGGATTAAGTCAGAATCTACTATAGATTCTCCATCATAAGTAAGGCTCTGTTGATTGATAGATAGGCCAGGTGTGATTTCATCGGAGGGAATAACAAGGCCACTATCCATAATATCTGCAACAGAGAAAGATGATGTATAAATATTACAGAACTGGGACATTGAAGCTACTAATATAGAAAGTTGAGGGGTGTATAGCCGGAGAAGGTAAGGAAGAAAAATGGGAATAGTGCAACTTACTTTTAGAATAATCTTTCAAAAGCTTGAGGATATGGGACCTACTCTAGTCGTGGGTGTAAACAGTTAATATTATCTAGTATGATGTATCATAAAAATCGATTAAAGTAGAAGTGATATTGTCACGGAGCCGATGCAGAATCGGCCCGTAGGACATACAGAACCCCCGGGCCTCCTAACCCCTACTCTACCTGCATACACCCCAGCTCCCTTTGCAGTTCTGAACCAGCCTTAGGGAAATTAACGCCTTGACTTTTTGGCCCTTTTTCTAATAAAGAGATTCACCGACTATTCGGTTGGGGTTCTAAGGGAAAGAACTTCCTAAAAGAGAAGGATTCCTAATCTATTTAAACACTGCTGAAGACATAGAAAAAGGGACAAGAATCAGTCTTTTTTGTATTTGTTCTACTTTCCAGTCAATGATAGAGCTTTACCTTTTGCCTCCCGTTTCCTTACCTAGTTGACAGGCTATCTACCCTGTATAGTAGATCCTTCGTTACATAAACATTACCGCCAATCACATCAAATATATTTGGGCGATTTGGGAGGCTTGCTAGCCTTTCCATACCATCGAGCGAGTAGCCGCGGCTATGCCTGAATGAAGGACCGTGAGTGTTAGGAAGAATTATAGACAAACGTTGGTTCTGATCCTCATTTCTGTAATTTCTACATCCTTGTTGCGTGATGTGACCGCACTCTATATTTTATATAAAAATAACCGTTTAGATTCCTAGGGTGGGCAAAATGACAAGTCGGAGTGAATCTAATTCCTTTTCCTAAGAAACTATACGGGATGGAATCCACTTTCACAGTCGTCCCTCTAAAAAAGGCGGACTTGAACCTTTTTGTGCCACATATCTGATCACGCCCCCAGCGTATCTATAACCCAAATCTGCGGCGTTCAGCATACGTGACGACCTTACTGGTAGTTTTGTAATTTAGAGGGGAAGAAATGCCACTGCGGAGCCGTAGCTATCGCACCAAATCTCTCTACCAAGGTGGCAAGGTTACGTAATGTGGAAAGCTTTAGGAAGCCGAAGGTTTGTGTTAAGGGATCATATCAACGAGACCGTGAAACTATCTAAATCAAGGTAGCATGAGAGAATATGATATTCCATATTCCGCAGGTAATATGGAATGCACTATAGTCATTAAAATTCATGTATCCCGGTATTTAGGTTAAAACAGGCCTTTTAAACGTTTTCTAGAAGAAAATATAATATGCCTATGTAGCCTTTATATGCTGTACCATATTGTCATATCCATCTATCTTGCTATCAGGATACTATGGCTTTGACTGCCATATCATTGGAATTACATAGGTGGTCGTAATATAGCTTTTCGCTATCAGAAATAGCCGCGGGTATTGTAGAATAATTTGCTGCAGGACCTACGGGCAAATTTGCTTTTGCCGCGGGGGGATAACAGGGTTATTCAAAGAAGGAAACGAGATAATTATCAACAATTGAATTTGGGCAATATTGTAATATTGACATACGTTTCGCTACGTTATTGCTTGCTTCAAATCATATCTGAAGTAAGTGGAGTTTGGAAACTATAATAGATCGCACTCATACCCCTTAAGGAAATTCAATTTTAGGCTGGGTCTTGTACCTATTTCTTACCAACTATGGGTTACTGGGTCGACTGTGATTTATGGAATTTTGTGCATACCTGACTTTGTATATTTCAACTGCAAGGTTTAGTTATTAATTTGGCCACTATCTGACAGAAAAATCCGTATATTGTGCAAGATATGGTATAGGTTAAAGCTTAGGTTCTAGCGTCAAAGTTCTTGGTCCAAATCTGGTCCTTGATGCAGTCCGGTATCCAATCCACGTTGAGGATATCAAGCTCCACTCCTAGGATGTCCTGGAAGGTGGGTAATTTACACTTCAGGTGTTTGTCAATCTCGTCCACTCTGTATATTAATCGGTTAACATTACCTGTCAAGAAAATGCATGCCTGTCCTATTTTAAAATTTACGGAGCTTCAAGTGCTTACTTAGTCTAAGGGCTAATAGGGACGTATGAAAGGACGTAGCAGATGATCTGCAAACATATTAAAAAATGTGAACTCTGAGAGCACGCACCCTCTCCACCTACCACCGACACGTGAAAGCATTGCAAGAGCAGCCGTTAAACCGCCTCTTTATATGATTATCATTATCAAGAGTTATAAAGCTAGGGGTGAAACTCGGGACGGACGGCTTCAACTAGCCCAAATCCATTTTGTTATACCATACACAATCAGCTTTGACTCTTACTCTTTCTTCGCCATGTCTTATTTCGATGATGCAATCCTCTTCAGGGGTCTAAACAATGAGATCGCATGGGATACACTACCGTTGGTGAGAGAGCTTACAGGACCACAAGAAAATGTCTGTTGCTGTTTCATTAACCGAGCAGATGAATCGTCCTCGACTTTATCAGTCTATGAAAGCTAGGCGTTGCCCAATCATTGCCGGGCCTCAAATCCCGCGCCAAGTGTCCCAGTAATCCTTGAGCTTCTTCATAAAGCATAATTTAAGAAACTAACTTGGGTTAGTCCGAATAACTACATGCCTAGATCTACTGAACAAACAAGGCTGGCCGATGCAGACCACTGCCAGATAGGCACGGAAAAGAAATAGCTGCAATATTTCCCCAGGGCTTAAAAGGAACCGAAATGCATACAGTGCCAGCTGCGGAGGCATGTGCCTCCTCCTGTCGCAAATCCTGGCCCAAAAAGGACGACATGAGAGAGTCCTCTAGTAACAGATTTAACCAGGTAACAGAGCAAAAGACTTCACCTGTCCAGGGTAAGCTTCTTCTCCGGCAATGATGTGGAAAGTATGTTGACCAGGATTACAAGGAAATACAACGTAGCGAACCTGGTAGCCACTGAATAAGGTGTCTTCCCAGAAACACGTGGGAAAGGAGAGACGTTTCTTCTCCTGGAAAGCCTTAATAAGTAGGCACCAACGCAAGGCAAAGAGGTGTATATATCTGGGGCTGGCCATCTTACTACTCCAAGCACAATTGGAGTAGATAGGTTGCTTTCTTTACCATAGAGCCGTCTCTGTTAATGCTATTATATAGAGCTTGAGACCTTTGATTATTTATATTTATTCTCGTTATGAAGAATAAGGTGTTTTTTATTCCTAACATATGAGATAGGTTATATTACGAGAATATAAGGTTTTCAGACACTCCTCTATTGCATTGCAACTGTCTTCCTCTAACCATTAGAGATTTCCATACGAAGGCCTCGATCTAATGTACGCAGTAAGGCTTACAATCGCTTGATACTATCTTGTGTTGAAGTCGATAGAGTTGGTAGAATTTCCTAAGTTTTCCGGAAGCTCGATTCAGTCTGCCGTAAAGACTGTTTCTTGGTTGGATCATCCTATCCTCCAGCCCAACAAGGGCAGCCAGCCGGGATTCGCTGTAAAACTATATGCAGGATCTAATCCGGAGTAATTAGCGAGCTATATTAACTATTCAGATCCTCACCCTTTCCATAAACAAACTCCACCCAGAACCATATTTATATAGAGTTACATTACGGTACGATCTCAAAGTACCGATTGATCTAGCCTTCTAATCTTCAATGCAAGGTCGATACGTGGTCCTTGAGGCTCCAAACCGTATTATGACCCGGCCCGGAGAGAAGGCGAATGAAGAGAGATGTATTCAACATACTATTCTCTCTAGAACATATTTGCGCCCATGGTATTGGCTGCTCGTTTCTGCTTGTTCTCGTTTAACCGAGGACTTCCGTTTATATATGGCAACCCATGATACTGGATCAGATATTTTGAGTGTGATGGTTAGAGGTTATTCTCCGAACCTCGAGCGTAAATTTTGACGAAGACAACCGATATCAAATCGAATTAAATTACTGTAAGAAAAATTGGGTGCCCAGGATTTACTGAGATATATAGGAACACTAGCCATCCAAGGATAGCGCCCCAATCAAAATAATCGCAGTGGCGTATGGACCTACCATGTCCAATAGCGCATACACTAATATATGATAGACGGGTTTATTTCCCATGCGTTACCGTGCATGTATGCGTGATTATTGGTGAATCATTCCAAATAATACGTTATTTGCCACTTTTCCCGACCATGTCCTGTCACCCTTGGTCTGAATAGAGATGCTCAGACTCGATCCATCTTATCAATGTTGGTAAATTTGGTATCTGCACTGACCAATTGGCATGAGCGGGCAAAGGGCGCAAATCTCGGACATGGGAAAAGCCCAAATATGGGGGCTCCTTGGCACTTGCGATTGGGTTCCCCTAAGTTTACCGTGATTACTGATCCTCAGTTATTTATATATTAATGTTGAAATATGGCCCACTATAACAAGACTTGAGGTAGTGTCACTGACGTCATTATTGATTATTGCAAATTGCATGTCGAGTCTAGACCCCGGAGAAGTCCAGACCTTGGTTCGCTGATCGTGTAGAGATCACCCGTTATAGATCGATTGCTGGTCTCACTGTAGCCATCGACTGCACAGCCCGATCGGCATGGTTTTGTTTCAAAATGTATGGGCGGAATAAAGGAACGATTCAAACTTGATCAAAGATATCCAGTCCTGTGAGCAACACAGAAGAAAGTAGTGTCCTAGCAGATCATGTATATCATTGTCTCAGGTTTCCTTTATGCCCTGACGGCAATCCATGCACTGCCTTTCACCTAAGATCCTGCTGATGGGCAAAAGAATAACTGTTCTCCCAGCCATCTTTTGTCGCACGGGGCACAACAGAGCCACCTGGGGATGGCATGATGCACTCACTTGCCCAGCGGATCATCGCTGATCTGGGGTCTGATAGGGCGGACCGGGAAGCGATTGACTACCCGGCCACGGGCCTAGGAAAATTCACCGCTTATATGGACTCCGTCCGTAAGGGCAGCGAAGCGATTGCCCTACAAGTGACCAACTATGCCAACCGTTGCCCAACCTCAAAGCTGGTTCTTCTAGGCTACTCGCAGGGTGCTCAGACAATAGGTGATGCTCTTTGCAGAACAGAGCTGACGAGTGCCAGCCTTGGCGGCTCCACTAGCGATCCAAGTGAGGGGCCCTACCAGTGCGTCATATACAGGTAACTTATTAATTTATTTATTAGTCTCTGCAATTGTCCTCTATGGAGATCCGTCTTTTCGGACCGGGGAACCGTATGATAAAGGAACGTCCACGTCCAGCGGCGTAAGTTAAATGCAGATATTGCTTGCAGTCTTACAAGTCTTGTGCTCAGTCACTTGGGATAATATCCCAGATCTTCTCTCAGTCAAGACCTCCCGAAACCTGTCGGTTCTATGCTCCGCTGATAAGATCGTACTATAATGTAAAGGACGCAGTGTGTGCTAGCGGTAAGAGCAACATCGTCCACACGGGCTATTTCATAAAATACAATAGCGAGGCAGCTAATTTCGTTGGTTCCCTGGTCACCTAGATGGCGGGACAAATAGAGTAAAGGTCATAACAGTTATTCAATAACCTCTCAATTTACTCAACATATCATTGTTTGTGCAAATACAGGTGAGGCTGTGTAGGAGCAGGAGGGTAATGTACCCAGGACACTTGCTAGCTGCTAACAAGTTGCCACCGTAGAAGATACTGATTGCTTTCTTCGTTTTCTTCCCTTTTTTTTTTTTTTTTTCTTTCTGGTGCCCTTAGCAATACCTGCCGAACAGCCACTTAGGTTGCCCTGTCCGACCCTCGCCAGTCTTCCCAACAGCTAGCACCATCCTCGTTAAAACGTGTTGGCCCTCGGTTCCACCAGATCTGGATACTATACAATACAGATCCTGAGATGGAGCAATCCCGCTTACAATTTACGGAATGATGGCTACAGACCGAGTTTGGAGTAAAGGAGGATACTAGAGCTTCAGTCGGCTGGGATAATAAGAAAAGGTCAAGTGATTGGGATGAATTCGACCAAGTTGCAAACAAAAAGACTGGTGAGCCAAAGATCATATGCAAGCGATGCCATACTACCCTTACTCATCCCCAGTTACGCCGCGGGGGAACAACCCCAATAAATACGCATCTTAAAAGTACTACTTGCAAGCCTGGGCTACAAAGACAAGGGATTGATCAGCTACTACTCCAATCGGCTAGTTTAAACATCATCTCATTCATCTACCACTATTTACTAACTCTCTTCTTATTTAGCCCCAGACTCGATAGTCAGAGTCCTTCTCTGAAGATCTTCTTATCCATCATCTTCTTCAGCTTATTACCATTGCCCGACTCCCATTCCGTATACTTGAGCGTCCTGAGTTGCAACAACTTTGTGATATCATTCAACTAGCTCCTTCTAGGATTAAACTACTCTCTGCTCGGTCTATTCGTTGTCGGCTAGACCTAGAGATTCAATAAGGATAAAGGAGTGTGCTCGATAATTTACCGCAGGGAAGCAGACTCACAATTACATTAGACTACTGGACGTCACCCTTTTCCCAAGCATTCATAGCAATTACTGGCTATTTCGTTGATAATGACTGGGAGTATCGTGAGGTCCTTCTTGGATTTGAGCCACTATATGGTTCACGTACTGGAAGCAATTTAAGTTCCGTTGTTATCAATATTCTTGAGGAACAGCAGATCACCGATCGGATATTATCTATCACAACAGATAATGCAACGAATAACAATACTATAATCAATAGCATCCAAGAAGAGATCAAGGTACAAGGAATTGGTGACACAGGGATCTTTCGGATTCCATGTCTCGCCCATGTGATTCAGCTGAGTCTTAATCAATTACTGGGTAAAATGAAGGCAGGAGCCATTAATAAAGAGACTGAGATTGAGTGGTCGGATAAGCGTGTATACTTGACACATCCTAAGCGCACAAACAGAGAAATGGCTAATACTCTGAACAAGGTAACTCTTCGTTCTCCTCCTTTACTACAAGATTACTAACCTCTTATTCTATATCTAGATTCGGAACCTTGCTATCTTCATCAATGCAAGCCCACAGCGCCGCGAAGCCTTTTTCGGCCTGCAGACCGAAGAGCCTCATCTACTCCCTATTCAGGATGTCCGTACACGATGGAATTCTACCTTTCTAATGCTCGGCCGTGCAAAGCGACTCCAGGAGACCTTCAAACGATACTGTCAAACCCATGGATACCCCCAATTCCAACTTGACAGAGAGGAGTGGCGCCAGGTCGACTACCTACTTTGTATTACCCAGCTGTTCTTCAAATTCACTACTGCTCTTTCACAGTCAACGGATATCACTATTTATCTTATCTTTAGCATCTACAATAAGCTCTTCAGTCACCTTGAGGCCTCCGAAGAGCAGCTTTGCCGGAAGAGGATTCCCTGGAAGCAAAATATGCTTCAAGCACTTCAAGCAGCAAGGGAAAAGCTCTCAGAGTACTATAAGATGACTGACCTTGAGTGCTACGGTGATATTTACGCAATTGCAACGATCCTGGCATCTTCGAAGAAGCTTCGCTTCTTTAAAGTCAAGGATTGGCAAGGTGATGTTGACTACGCTAGACGATATCGTGGTCGACTGGAAGAGGAATTCTGGCCTTATAAGAGACGCTTTCAGATAACAAGAGCCCTCTATCACCTAGGGCTTTAGCTGGCTCACTTAATACTGTGGATGAGATTGAGATGCTTTGTGACTACCAGAATACTCTTTAACCGGAGGAGCCCCAAGGGAACAATGATGACGAGCTTTATCGCTATCTTGCTAAAGGTATGCCCCTACCTATCCACAAAGAATCTTTGACTAATTGAAACTAATAAGCTAGGACTGATCTCTCAACATCCTCGTATATTCTGGAAGGAGCACCAACAAGAGTTTTCAATTCTTGCAGCCCTTGCACGGGACATCTTGTATATTCCTGCTAGTGGTGCTGGTGTGGAGCGTCTGTTTAATTG
>ML733681.1:0-11747 GCA_009176405.1 Aspergillus novoparasiticus | reverse complement strand
CGACGCGGTCAGTCTTGACCGCAACCACGGCCGGTGCCCACTGCGACCCCGGTCAGCCCCCATGGGGCCCCCATTGAAATCCTATCATATCAATATAGTATTGATGTAAGACCGATATATGCTTGCCAGAGTGTCGATATAATATTGGTATATAGATTTGAAAAACCAATAACTTAAGAGTACAATAGCAGTCTAAATAACTAATACTCTGTAATATAAGAGGTTGTGCCCCCGGGGGTCACTACTTTAGTCAGTATTACGTGACCCCTGTGCGGAACATACAGCCGAGTTATATAGCAGGCGGCCAGGGCTGGCAGAATAGTAATCCGGGATCGTACTGCAACACTTCTGTAAAGTATTAAAATTAGGGTCACTAAGTACTATCTATATAGAATACTTAAGAGGCTGTTATTAAAAATACTATATAATTTAGTAGTTAATTATTCAATTATCAAAAAATTATAGACAGAAAGGGAGTGGTTGATATACTGGATAATAATGGTACAAAAATCAAATTGGGTTAGCTCCATACATCCACTAACCCAATTTGATTTTTGTACCATCGCTACCCGCCCAGCATCAATAACTTCAAACCTCAATAGAAATCCAACAAAAATTCTTAAAAATATATAAGAACCATCACTCAGCTTGTAGGGAAATACCCTTTTTAATACAGTAGAGAACATACGAATTAGACGTTGTGGTGGTTGGTCTTTGTGTCATGAATTCACCCTATAGACTGGGCCAGCTTGGCTTCATTCAAATGCTCCGAGACCTCTGTGTCCTCCTTTAGCACATCTAATAGGACTCGATCGTGCTCAATAGCTGACTTGCAAGCCTCGTAGACCACGTCGTGTGCTCGTTGTCGGCCAACGAACGGCGCCAGCCCCATCATCACAGCCTCCCCGACAATCAGCCCCCTTGTAGAATGAAGGTTTTTCTCCATGGAGTCTTCTTTCACACACAGTCCTGATAAAGCAAAGGTTGTTTGATGTAATGCGCCAACTGCGTATGTAAAGGACTCCGGGATTGCCACCCACTCCAAATGCCACGGCCCGGACGCACGTTCAAAGTCGACAACCATAGCATCCAACCCCAAGGATGCATTGGCTCGAAGAAGCTTGCTACTTGCGAGAATGATCTCACTGGAAATGGGATTCCGCTTCTGTGGCATGGTTGAGGAGGCGCCGCGATGAGGGACAAAGGCTCTGCCACCTCGTCTAGCTCATTGGACGACATGACAATAATGTCTAAAGCAATCTTGCCCAGTGTGCCGCCTATTAGCGCCAGAAAATTGAGAACCTCTGCAATATTGTCGCGAGCGACATGCCATGTGATCATCGGGTCTTCCAGCTCAAGCTCTTTGGCTAGCTGTGCTCGCACAAGAATCCCGGTCCGGTCACTCCCTAGGGAAGCCAGAGTACCCGCTGCACCACCAAATTGTACTAGGAGACATCGGCGTTCGATTTCACAAAGCCGGTCTCGGTGTTTCAGGATACTGGAGAGATAGACGGCACACTTGTAGCCAAAGGTGCAAGGTAGGGCATGTTGCAAGTGCGTGCGGCCGGCCATTGGACTAGGACAGTGGAGTCAGTACCACGCAATACCGCCGATTTGCGTTCGATGCTCAACTTACGTATCACGATATTTTTCAGCCATTACTTGCAAAATATCAATGAGTTTGTTCAGATCTCGTTTCACCAAATTCAAGCCTCTTTTGATCTGAAGCATGCTGGCATTGTCCATGACATCCTGCGTGGTGGCACCCCAATGGATATATTTCGCCAGGTCTTCAGGACTGTTCTCCACCAACTGCATCACCAAAGGTAGAACAGGATATCCGACAATTTCTGTTTCTCGCGACAGCCTGTCAAAGCTATTTTATCATCGTTAGTCAATGGTCGATGCCTCCACAATGATTGCATGTCACTGTCTACGTACTCAAGTTCAATATTACCAAGAACTGCGGTGATCGCATCGCCGACGTCTGCTGGAATAGCATTGACTTTGGACTCTGCCCGTGCCAGGGCTGCTTCAGTTTGTACAAGGAACTTTGCATACGCTTCGTCTGTGAAGATTGCACGGACCTCTTCTGTGCCAAAGAGGTTCCGAAAGATGCGAGAATCGAGAGCTGAGATAGACATCGCGGCCGTATTTGCAAAAAAGGGGAAAGAAAAGAAAATGTCGAGCCCAGTGGAAGGTAGAATCTGGATTATAGGGACAGGCTCAAATCATATTCAAGGGGATTTGAGTCTATTAATGGAGGATCGACTTCGAATTTCCTACATTATTTCGCTGCATTGCGAGAGGCCGGAATAGTGTCTTATCCCGAGCCCTCCGTCCACCTCCACCAAACAAGCTAAGATGTCGACCATTACTCCGCTTTTTGCCTCTTTACAGAGTATCTTCCATCTTATACGTTCTCATCCCTTACCCAGTCTGTGCTCCCTCTACAAGGTTGGCATTAAATCCCGTGCAAGTATTCAAGTATAAGGTCGTGGCCGTGATTGAACTTGGAATGGAATAGGCCGGCACTAATACTAGGACAACTGCTGGCTCTATTTCCCTTCTTGCGCCTACTCAATAGATCGGTGTACAGCTTGCCAACTACAGTGACTGAATAATTCCTTGTCTTAATCGGAGCATCATTCTCCAACATAGGATGAGATACGTAGTACTATCAACAAGGGACAACAATAACCGTCTAAAATAGCGATTCCCCTTCCCCCAATCTAGCACGGTGTCCTTCTTCCTGCGATCGGTGTTATCTCACACTTGATTCAGTATAAACAATAATGAAAGATTCGATATAAGCTAGAGCCTTCTTTTTGCAAGCGAAATGCGAGTATATATAATAATAATCAAAATATACCAAACATATATCTAAAAGAATATCGTATTATCTCTAGCCATATTATGGTAAATGAACGACAGGTGAAAGACAATCAATGATTACATAGAAATGAGTGGAAGGTTATGGAAATCCAGTAAATAACAATTATATCAAACGTCCAGATTAGGCCAACACAGCGGGTCGAAGTTATGAAAGGGAGATAGCGCATCCCGGAAAGAATTTCACTTCTCGCCTTTGGCATCACCATTTACATAGTAAGAAGCCCGCTTACTCTTCGCAGTCCTCGGGAGGTGGGGCTTGGCATTCAGCGCATCCGGGGATTCCACCAGTAGTAGAAGATGAAGAGCTGCTGGAGGAAGAAGAGCTGGAGGAGCTGGAAGAGCTAGAAGAACCGGAAGAGCCGGAAGAGGTATTGCCTCCCTTGTTGGTTCCCGTATTGCTGCCAATGGGAGGAGTGCCACTAGTAGGAGGCATGCCACTAGTGGGAGGGTTGCCTCCAGTAGGGGGAGTGCCGCTGGAAGGAGGAGTGCCGCCATTGGGAGGGGTACCACCGGTTGTAGGAGTACAGGAATCGTCGTCTTCCTCACAAGATGTATTGCTGCCAGTGGGAGGGGTGCCGCTAGTTGGGGGAGTGCCACCGGAAGGAGGAGTACTGCCTGTGGGAGGAGTGCTTCCAGTAGGAGGCGTACCGCCAGTGGGAGGAGTACCACCGGTGGGAGGCATACCATCAGTAGGGGGAGTACCACCGGTAGGAGGAGTACCACCGCTAGGGGGAGTACCACCAGTAGGGGGAGTGCCGCTGGAAGGAGGAGTGCCGCCATTGGGAGGGGTACCACCAGTAGGAGTGCAGGTATCGTCGTCTTCCTCACAAGATGTATTGCTGCCAGTGGGAGGCATACCACCAGTTGGAGGAATACCACCAGTAGGAGGAGTACCACCAGTAGGAGGAGTACCACCAGTAGGAGGAGTACCACCGCTAGGGGGAGTACCACCGGTAGGAGGCGTACCACCAGTAGGGGGAGTACTGCCTGTGGGAGGAGTGCTTCCAGTAGGAGGCGTACCGCCAGTGGGAGGCATACCATCAATAGGGGGAGTACCACCTGTGGGAGGAGTGCTTCCAGTAGGAGGCACACCACCAGTAGGAGGCATACCATCAGTAGGAGGCATACCATCAGTAGGAGGCATACCATCAGTAGGAGGCATACCACCAGTTGGAGGCATACTGCCAGTTGGAGGAGTGCCTCCGGGAGGAGTTCCGCCATTAATATTGTTGGTCACCGTGTTGGAATTGTTATTGGTGTTGGAATTGTTGTTTGTATTGGAGTTGTTATTGTTATTGGTATTGTTGTTCGTATTGGAGTTGTCATTGGTGTTGGAATTATCATTGGAGTTTGAATTCTCATTCGAGTTGGTGCTGGTATCACATGGCGAGCAGAGGCCGAACTTATCCATCTTGTGCTGTATCAAACCCTCGATTAAAGGCAGAAAGGTGCGAGCCTTTAGACTGGCTCCTTCCTCACCACATGGGGGACATAGGCCACCCATAGGGAAAAAGGTACGAGACTGCAGACGAGCATGGTTCTTACCCTCGGGAGCATGGGCAGGGATGGGATCAGCCAGGCCGTGATCGCTGGTAGTCACAGACACCGGAACCGCCAGGGCCGTGGCTGAGAAGGCAATAGTGCAGAGAGTGGAAGTCTTCATCTTTCAAAGAGAGACAGGAAAGAACAAAAACGAAAGGACAGTAAAACCAGAATACTGCAAAACACAATCTAAGAAACTTGAACGAATGAATTGAATTAGAGAGCGGAATGGAGATGTGATATTGAGGCGTTTCTGGGTCCTTATATAACTTTCTCTTTTTCTTTCTTCTGAGTTCTCCTAGACTATCCGGGTCTCGACTCTCGATAGGCTTGATCCATGTTTGAAACCATGCCATCCACAATATAGTTGTAGGAAAAGCTAGTCAGGTTTGAAGAACTACTCCTACACCGAGTTTTTAGAACAGGCTAGATTCCATAACACAATGAACTTGATACCAGCATCTGATATTCCACTACCCTTCTCAGACCGGATAATACACTCGAGATCCCTACTATTTCACCCGTTGCACAATGATTTTGTATGCATCCTATTATCAAATGGGCTAAAATAAAAGCCTACGCAGTCCTACACCTCGCATAGTCTGTAGGAGATATAATTGTGTACAAGGACCAACGAACAACCTCAAGACCTGGGGCGCCGATCTTGACCATATTAGTAAAGCCAGGGGAAATCATCGCATCCAAGGTTTCAACCTTCGGGCATGCAACCTTGACTTTGATGCAAATTTGGTCCGATTAGAGTTATCGGACGGTGGACCCACACGATGTTGAACCCTTAAGGTCGTATCTCCTTCCCGCCAGTGAGGGCTAGACTGGGGCAGTCCCTACGTTTATCTAGTGCTACTTTCGTTCGAACTACTACATTATTCTATAAATATCTAAATCTCAAACACATCACGGTTCCATGCCTTTTTTTTTCTCAGAAACGAATGTAACCTTAACCCCTGTTTGAGAACCTCCCATTAGGATTGGGCTACATAAGGATAGATAATAATAATATTAACGGGATTTTTCTTCTACAGGCACCTGACGAAGCATGATAAATTGCTTCTACCTAGTAAAGTTGTCCCACTTCCGTCTCAGGTATTTGATTTGCTCTACGCGGAGGACATCAAGGTGGACCCTGGGAACAATTCCAGTAACATCAGCCGACTAAGGGAACTAGGCTTAGGCTCACTAATTGATCTTTCCCTTCTTTATTTAATGCCCCTTCAGTTTTTGCAGTGTTGGCGTCTTCTTACCTCCCATTATTTCTAATGTATTCTTAGCCGTAAAATACTGAATTGGGGACGAAATCATGTGGTCTAGTCGATATTGACTATGCTCTGTTTGATCATCTAAGTAACTGTAATACAAATAAGAAGTTCAGATCCCCTCATGTTTCTATTTTTATGTCTTGAGCTTCTCTACCTCGATATCCTCAAAACTCGTTCTCAAGTTACCATTACGGACCACTGAAACTTAACATCTGATTATGGACAGGTTGAAGAAGAATTACCGTACAGCGTGGTGAGTTAAGCGATGAATAACTACCTTAGAGTATGGTAAGATTGAATTGTCCCTGTAGTGAACGTAATGTACCGCCGTAGCTCTCGTTCAGGTATCAACTTTTCATCTCTCCTCCATACTTTTTGAGTGTTCCATTGTTCTGAGAATGACAAATGTCTGTATCGTAATGATATTATCTTCCAGCCTTTATCCAGGGTGAATATATAAACAGTATAAGTTCTTCGATGTACATAAGACCCTCGGACTCATTCTTATTCAAGACTGCTGCTTATTCTTTCGTCTAAACATCTGCATACATCACCCTAAAGGTTGCTACAAACATTGAGAGGATCTCGAGAAGTCGCACATTACGTATAAAGTAGTATGGTAACCCGCATCCGCTTTACTCTATACAGTGATGGCATCTATACATTTTATATACGAAGAAGCTTTAGAGATTCTAAGGTTGGTTAGTCTTTCTCATTTCTGGTTCAAATGTTCCATAACAGAAGTAATTTAGCTCTAGGTAGGTATGATGGTTAAGGTATAGATATTTGTTTCATTTTCTTCTTTTGCACTATGTGACGGTATGAGGTGTAAATTGGCCATAGTGGAGGGCGCGCGGCGGTAGGATGCGATTCTGCAAGACCCAGCCTCGCTGGTTTAGAGGCGCGTCCGTCATCTCCGTCTGCCACCTCTCGTCTTGCACGATATTGAATCGCTCGTTCGTGGCGTCAGTCCACTGTGATTCGGCGATGCATAGTGCCAGGTGTTTTAGGCCGCGTAATCGGAATAGCCCTCGTGGTTGGTTTGAGAAGCGGCGGCCATGATATTGAGTCTGCTGTTACTGTAAACGCTTGCCACAGAGGCGGCTTCGGCTCGCTAGTCGGTTAAAGAGCCGTGGATTCTGCAGAGCGAACCAATCCACACATAAGATATTGAAAAACGTTGGCAGACGGCAATCGCTTCTATGAAGGTCTTTGGCAATAGGTCGAGAGAGATGCCTTGCTGAAACGTATCAAACGTTGATGACTGAAGTGTGAAAATATTTGCACCACCCCAAGAATGGCTGGGTGTTGTGTAGCGATCTATTTTCTTTCTCTCATCCTTTGTAGTAACCAGCCTGATAATCCCCGTGCCGTCCTCAAAACGACGAAGAAATCTTGAAGGCATATAGTCACTAGTGGATTTACACGCAGTCTTCATAGAAAGGCATTCCTGATACCATTCCAATGCTTGAAGCAGCACTGCCACCCACGAACAGGGAGTTATTCTCCGTTGGTCCATCATAGGCTAACCAAATTCTATAAGTCATTCTGCCAAACACAGAACACATTTGCTTAGCCAACATACTATGTGGTGAAACGACTCCGAGGTCTAAGTCTAAGTCGCCTTCGATAAGCTTGTGGTAGTCCTCATGAAGCTCAAGGTTGAGGTCCTATCCCCCATCCTCTCGGCGTTCCCATACCCAATACGAGAATTCGTTTGCCGTGAACAAACCGGACAATACCTCTAGACGGGTTTCTCCTATCGAAGACTGGAACTCATAACAGACGGGGCAACCCGAGTCCGCGGCTTTGAGAAAGAAAGGACTGCAGAGAGGGACGGTGGGGCTGTCAGTTGCATTCGAATGTCTGGCCCTCAGATGTCGAAAGGGTACTTAAAATCTGCTGTCCGCGAAAGACTTTCTGGCAGGCTTCACATAGCATACTTTGCCCGTTGCTTTCAATGAGCATTTCGGATTGGAAATGGCAGAGGGTCTAGACGGGCGGTAGACAGTTGGACAGTTTAACAAAACTCCCAGAGAGGTCCTTAGCTGAAACAGATGGGGGTGCAGTGCCCCAAGCGGATCGGTTTTCGGTCGAGGTTTGTTACGACAATCTGATTCGGGCCGGTGCTTGGCCCAAGGGAGGATTGTGGCAGATGAACACGACTTCGGGCGGAAATACTTAGCTCTTTAGTAATTCAGTCACCCAAAGATCAAATACAGAAACCCCGTGAAACATGATTTGTTGCCTCTCATGTCGTCTCTATAGCGGGTGTCGGGTTATGATTGGAGCACGAATCAAATTGTGATAGCCAGACCTAGTGATAGCTTTGTAAATAACAACGTATCCTGCTTGGTCCAAAGGATTTTAATATCCAAAGGCAACTAATCATGACAATGGCTCCTTGTCAAGTATAGTAGCGAGTAGTGTGCCTAAACTATCTATTCGCATCTTCCCTCATGTAAATTGTCTTTAACGTTGCAATGTGTGCATCCTGGATACCTGCTGCAATCCTCTTTGGGAACGCAACGACGAGAAGGACAATGTTGCCTTGGGTCCAGAGCATGATCAGACTGCGGAACCTCTGACACTTCTGATGCCTTTCCGGTGTTGTTGAGGAAGTTTGTGGGGTAAATTTCCGCCGGAGGATTCAGGAGGGCTGGACCCTTGACAGTACGGCCATCCACACCTCTGAAGACTTGTGAAAGATGCTCCTTCTCTGCCTCTGTGTCGAGTGAAGAGGTATCAGAAAGCATCTGGGTAATCTGCTGCGGACTTAGCGGCGCATAGTTAAGAACAGTGCCCGATTCATTGAAGTGTCTCAGGACACCGTCGTCGCCCAAGTGGACGAAGTCTGTCGGGTTTATGATTTCGAAGGAACGCATCAGATCTCTCCAAGATGGTTCCTCAGTCTAGACGGTATATTAAAAGATATGTAATACAGCATGATCTGTCAAAGTGGTACTCACCGGTGTAGCTGCGCAGGTAGCAGCAGTGACAACAAGAGCTGTAAACATTTTCTGGACGGAAAGACGTATTCGTGTCTCGACGATTATAACCAGAGACTGCAATAGGAAGGAAGTAAAAAACAGGATGGGTACAATTGAGATGATGAAGGAGGTATAACCTAGGAGTACAGTGAGGGTATTATAAATACCAAGAAGACCATGTACAGTGTAGCGTCTTCCATACATAGACCAAGGGTCATCGGACTTTTGCTCCTCAGTAGTGTAATGTACAATAGGCAGAACAACGGTCTCTGAGGGAGCCCCAAGTGCGATCTCTACATTGCATCCGGGCCAGTTCGATCGTACGAGGATTCCCCTCCCTCACGTAGGGTACGGGCGAAATACGGGATGTTGGACCGGGGGGTGGATAGTTGTCCGCGTCACCCGCCCCTGGCGCATCGGTTATGGATAATACCTCATTAATATGCATATCTAGTGCCTCCGAGGCTGCACCATTAGAAGGAAATGTCTCACTCTGCGGGATATAGTGTCAGCAGGCCGGAAAGTCCCCATTAGGACAAAGCCAACAACGATTACTTGGACTAGAAGCGATGCCAGGGACAGCAATATCGGGTCTCCAGCTATCTCACTGCTGTCGTCAACATGCACTTGCATCTGGGTCGATCACTGTTTAGACAGACACTTCTCCGATCCTTGCCGTTTCACAACAGATGGTAAAGAACATTAGGCACAAAGATCACGATACAACAAGGGTTATGCAAGAATTGGCAACCCACCTCTTGCACAGGTATTTGAGTTAGTCTATGCAGATGGTATCAGACGCCTACTTTACAATGGGAGGGAGTATTCCAGTAAAATCATTTGACCAAAGTCAAAAGTCCCAGTAGCATGCCATATCATGAAATGCTTATGACAAACATGGGTAGAAATCCCCTCTTTACCTAGGACTAATATCATAATCCGCCCGAATAACCACCCCGCATTCCTTCAGCTCACCACTGGCCATCTTTCTTTTATTCTCCTCAATGATATCCTTGTTCTCCTCACTAATCCTCTCGACCCGTGCTTTCGCCTCCGCCGTCATTGGCGGTGGTAATAACGATGGATCTGGCTTCCACCACTGTTCCTGGGAGACTTTCGTTCCATCGGCTCCGCGAAACATGGCTTCATGTTCCTGATCATATGTGGTCCGATCGAGAAAGGCCTTGATCAGTCGAGGTGGAAGACCGATAGCGTCGATCACCTCGCTGTCTTGCGTCAGAGTTCGGAGGACGCCATCAGTACCGATAACAAAGGGAGCGAGGCCGTCTGAGCCGGTGTTCAGCTGGCTAATGATGTTGGATAATTCTTTTTGGTCGGGGTGGTTGTTGGGGTCAGGACCATAGCAACTGGTCGTGGGTGGGGCTGGGCAAGTCATTTTTTTTCTGTGTTTGATATATCAAGGATTATTATGTGAGAATTTAGGAACATAATTAGAATCGATCATAGTGTATGGTTTACGGTTTATATAGTAAAAGTAAGGTCATGTGATTAACCAAGGTTTCAATACGAAGACTTTGAAAGGCTGGTTGCTTAGACCGTAATGCGGACTATAATCGATAGGACAGTTGGGATAGATGTGTATAGCACGGCGTCCAAACACCCGATTTGCCGTTCGACTACTTTAATTTGCTTTGGGACAAATGGAGTTTCGTAGTAAAGGACTTGTTGGATGACGTGTGTGGCCCACTAGAAGGTAGCATCTCTCTAACATGCGCCAACACTGACAGAATCTATGATAGCCTTTTCTGAGGCAGTGCAAAAACTACCTCGGAATGTAGCGTCTGGATGCAGGGTTTGCAGGACTAGCGTCACATCCAGGAGTTGAGATCCTGCGCGAGGCATTTCCCGCGTAGATCGGGAGAATCAGAGCATCACGACGGAAAGCCCACTTTAGCCTCGTTAGAGTGACATGGCGTTAAGGACAGACATTAGGCCGATACTGGCCCTGTGTGGCCATGTCAACTCCTGCATCTTCCGGCCGCTTATTCGCCCTGTACCCTTGTCTCTAATGATCCCTGTTGAGGCATTTTTGGGAACCCTTTGTCCCATTGAAGATGTCTCTACGGAATGGATTCCAGAACATATTGTATGACGTACTAGTATAACGGTAGCATGTAAATATCTCGATATCTATTCTGCACTGTGGTCTTAGCGGTCGGTAAGAAGATTATGCATTGGCCAGTCTAATTTCGTCAGTATCCAAAACCACCAATATCAAAACCTCGACCTGCCTTGGTCTTACGGCAAACACCGGATAGTCTCGGATACCAACCTAATCTACAGATAAATCAAGTCGTTCTGTCGTTGTCTTTACGACACTCATTATACTCCATCCGTGGGATTATTCTAAAGACAGCCTCAAGTTGATACATACGTAGGTCTAAATAGCTTCAGTGTATATGTTCATGAGGATACCCTTCCCTAAGGTCAAATGCCAAAATTCTCTAATGACCAGTGTCTAGGTAGACATCGTAATGGTCTCCTACAATCTCGGATATTATTTCTTATATCATGCTGGCTCCTCCCTCGCCGGACGAGGATATGTTTTGGTCGCCTCGGCACCGCTGGACCCTGTGTAGTTCATGTAACTGCTCATGGTACTCAGAATACCACCCCGTATATAGACACCCAGCGTTCTTGGGCCAGCCCAGCGCTGGGTTGCCAAGGTAGGCGGTTACGGAAAATAGCATTACCGCCGGTAGAAAGATCAATGAAACAAGCATTCAGCATGCATATACAGGAGGCGCCAAGAAGTTATAAAGCACAGTGGACACTTCTCATATGCGTCTTGACCATGCGAAATAAAGATAATGAGGTACGGATGCTGGATTTGTTAAGGCCTGCGAGGCAGTAACAGGATTTAGGCGATGGTAGACTTCGCGGCAGGTTTCCAAGGGTTGGAGCTCCACACTAAGAGGGCGGTGAGGGGAGTGCGAGTGTGGGTGGCCGAGAAATACCACGTCTTTACAGGTCGGAGCACTGACCTGTGGGCAATTGATACTCCTGAAACGGTTCGTATTAC
>ML733680.1:0-11842 GCA_009176405.1 Aspergillus novoparasiticus | reverse complement strand
TGCGAACAAAGAGTCGGGCCAGACGGAGGCGTGTTCTTAGCGGCCATGTATGGCGGCCCTAGATTATCTAGCAACGGCGAAACTGCTGGCTTCGAATAATTCAATATAAATTAAAAGGAGGGGCGAATAACATTTAAGCCCAACGCCAGCAGTATTCGTAAGGCGGTACAACCTTTTCTCTTGTAAATGTTTATAGGGACAGGCTTGGATCCTAAGAAGTTCTCCTCTTGTACCCTGTCTTGCTCGTCTGCCATTTGTCCTCCGGTTGGACCACCCAAAGACAGATGTGGGTCGGTTATTGAGGGAGGACCCACAATAGTAAATGGTCCAACATTTTCTATTATGACCGTGCGAGCGAGCCGGACATCCGAGCAAGCACAACACTGCGTGCATCTTTTACAAGGGCCAAATCATTTGATATCCTACCTTGGTAGCAAGCTGAGCTTTCTACACGACTTACGGACGAACTTTGGCGGAGAGGAGTGTGTTGTGGACGAAAGGTACATCATCGAAAGTGCCTAGAATTGTTCAGAGTAGGCAACATAGTCCAAGGCTTCATTATGGCGCTGCTTAGCGGGGAACTAGGAGGCAGGTGCAACTGTTCCATATGGTAACAATGCGGGTTAGAAGAAGCTAGTGTGCCCTTAGAGGAAAGGTTCACTATCTAATTGTAGCTCCTGTCTACTCACCTAGGATTGACATCCTAGCTGTATACTTTATTGACAAAGATTGCCGACTTCACGGTTCAATTGATCCTAGAACACCTGGCTGATGCCCGCACTTGAGTTTTACGAGGAAGGGATTTAGTATAGCTCTTTTGAGAAAGATTTAAGACCGACAATGAATAGAGCAGAGGTGAAGAGCTCGATCTCCTATCTACGGGCCTCAGGAGCCAGGGATCAAAGAAGTTGGCTTGCCGGGCAGGGAAATGTGTAATCTCTCCCACAGTGCGCGATTGAATGTGGGGGTGTGGGAAGGATCGGCGGTCAAATTCATCCGCCCCTCCCTGGTGGCTCCTTTGACCCTTGATTTCTTGATCATCTGATGCGCTTCAGGGTTTTCCGCTTACACGGCGCTGAAGGCTAGTAAGTGGCTAGCAACGTGTAGGGGAGCTGTGGATGATGCACCGGCAACGGCGTAGTGTGTCTCTTTCCCAACTTTCGCCTTTTTAAAGAGAAGTAGAGTTGTTGTGGTTGTAGAAGCCAACCCTATCTACACAGCCCTTTGATTTCTCCTTCTTCCTTTGTGCTTTCACAGTATTCCTCGTCTCTGCCGCGATGGTTGTAGAGAGTAGCCAGGCGCAATATAATGAATTGTCTTGGTTGAACTATGGTGAATTCAACCCTGACCAACACTCATCACCACTTGATTGCCATGATGTTGTTGGGTACGGCATGTGGCCTCTACACTCCGCGCTGCCCTTGTGTGCATCACTTCCGTGGCCCAGTACAATGGCAACTCACCCACAGCACCTTTCTCCAGAGGCAAATGTGCCGCATGTACCCATACTGCCTGTGGTACCGCCAGTCTCAGACAACTCACCACCCTCTGTGCCGCCATCACGCAAGTTATTTGCTTGTAAACCAAACCAGCGAAGAACACTTACGGATGAGGATCGTCGGCGAATGTGTCTGTATCATGAAAGCAACAAGAGTGCCAAACAGACGGAAATTGGAGGTTCGTATTTACCCTAATTCGTTCTCTTTGTGTGGATCACCTCAACTGACAAACCGAGGAATAGCGATATTCGGGGTAGAACGAAGGTAATAAGCTCTACCTATTCCTAATTCAGACACGCCATGAGTAATTCCTTTCTGACATCTCTTGCCCATCTGTTAAAGTACGGTGTCGAAAGTGCTACGCCAGAAAGAGAAGTATCTTAACCTCGATGATGGAACACGATCCTCCATCAGACGAGCCAAAGCGAAAGCCTCTAACATAGAAAAGGCTCTTGCCAAGTGGGCGACAAATTACCAACGACAAGGCCATCCTCTTGACAAAAGCGTGATTAAATGCAAAGCTCTTCTCTTCGTCAACGCCTGTGGTAGCCCCGATGATGAAAAAAAAGTGCGGAGTACCGGCTGGCTGGAAAACTTCATACAGCAAAACAATTTGACGGATTTAGTATCCGATAACAGCTCGCTTGGCGCCAAGAGCGATCCGGAAAGCCCTAGGTCGCTGTGTACCAACCCGGCCGTGGAATCTATCATACAGTCACCAAGCGTTCTTTCGCCTTTCTCTTCCCCGGGGGTTGCAACGCCTTGGCCTTGTTCGGACGCCCAGAGCGAAAAATTCGCCAGGCTAGATGTTATATGTGACGCTTTAGGAGATCACCAAAGCACGCACGCCCCAGGAGCCATCTTGCTTAATACCACAGTTCCTGACTCGGCTGGCGTGACTAGCCCAGCACTGGTGCTTGACAGTCCGTCCGCCCCCGCCAACCGGTCACGTAACTCATCCAAGGGTGGCAGGTCAAACAGACGACAACACCAACCGTTCTCAATAAAGGCGAAACCGACCTGCCCAACGCTGCTGCCGGTATCAAGCGCGGTTTCACCAGAGAGCTCCTCAAACCCGCCAACCAAGGATGAAGCTCGGGGAGCGCTAAAGCTCTTGATGCAATATTTGGAGAACCAACCTAGCAGCACAAGAGCATAAGCCTGTACGGCTCTTGGGAAGTTAATGAAAACGATGGAAGTCGCAAAGCCTCAGTAGCATTGACAAGCGGAGCAATGCAGCAATAGTTAAGACCTTGTGTTCGAGGGCGGCTGTGACATCGGTTTCTTATAGCTTGCAAACTTTCATTGATGTTCTAAATACAGAGTGATGTAGTGTAACTATATGACTAGCCTCTAATCGATTGTTTGTGGGGGGTTTTATCGTACGCCAGCGGCAGACTAAGACGCCGTATTATCGGTAGAACTTCTTGCCCCGGAGACACCAGCTGTTCCAATCGTCTGATCCTCTCCGCATCTGCCAAATGCAGTTGTTTCATCTCCATTGCCCCGCTGTTTCGGTATGATAACGGGGATGTGACTATTTATAGTGTTTCCTAGGTCTACACGAAGATTTGGGAGCATATTAAAAGGTCTACCCAGAAGTTTGAGTAGGAAGACGATGCCGTGGAAGAGGGATATGTACGACGCCTTGCTTGCGGTGAAACAGAGAGTCAAAGATTATTATGATACAACGTACCGTGGCCATCGATTCCTGGACGCCACAGGGGCAATGCTTGCCCCCCCAGTAAAAACTCTCGGCATCTATTGACACGGAATTCTCTAAATGTCATACTGAGACATCGAGACACACTCGTGATTACCTGAGAAAGGCTTTTTTCTAATAACAACAGCAGATTCCTGATTTATCTTTCTGTACGACAAGACATCAGCCCCAGCACTAGGCGTCGGAGTTAGCTCAACTGCTTGTGTCACTGGGTACCGTTTCGCCTAGCAGAGGACACCAACTGGGCCAGGTGGGTCGATACCTTCAGGAAGGCGAGGGCTTCGTCCGCCGTGGTTCTGTTACTGGTTGATGGCGAACTTATCCAGGGGTTATACCGCTTCTACCTATGGCGTACTAAAAAGAGCGCGAATGTTACTATTTTACCCTTCCCCGTCACGCTCGCGATGTACTCTCTGTACCAGCCATTGGTGCAGGTGTTGAACGACTATTCAACAGTGCAAGAAATGTCTACCGATATCACCGGCGGGCCTCTCAACGAGGAGACCATCCAAGACCTAATGATGTATATGTGTTTTCAGAAGTTTATTCTGAGCGAGAAATTACCGGCAGAATATCCAAGTGAGCCACGAAGAAAAATATGCTCTTAAAGTCGCAGAGAATGAATGAATTCGATCCAATCAGTGATTTTGCTGAAGATGAAGAGATTAAAGTGAGCCCTGTCCAGATGCAACTACTTCCACCTCCCACCATCCAGCTTCGCGAAAGATCTCAGAGGCGGTCATCAGCCAGGGTTATGATGCCATCCGGTAGACTTTCAGGATATGAGCTGTATTATATTCAAATAATGATACAACTACACGTATTAAAATATCATTTTAGATGAAGTAGAGCTCTCAATCAAAATCGGTTGGCCAACTTAGGTCTTAGATCTGTGCCTATACCCAAGGAAACGATGGAAAATTATTGCATACTGATGATTACCAGAACGATTAGTATATTACGACAAAGATTGACCATAAAGAAACTGGTCTATTTTTGGACTTATTGTGACCAGCAAAGAAAGCTGAAATAGCCACATACTGTAAGTAGCTGGCTCTTTATAGGCCAAGTTGAGTTCACGCCCATATTGGCATATAAGTATACATCGGTGAACGCGAGACTCATCAGATAATGGCGGGCTCCAGAAATCGACAATGCTCTTGTAAAAATAGTGCATCGGAGATTATTCCAACCACATTCTACCCACACGTAATCCAATCAAGTCTTCATGATGGATCTGATAGGATCAACGATCTTTGCTGGGATCATCTACGTTTGGTCGCTAGCAGAATCTTGTTGAGGGTAAAACGCGGCGAGAATAAGAGTTGCCTACAGAAGAGAGTAATGACTTGTGTGTGGAACCGCAGAAAACTAGAGGAAGATGACCTCGTCACTGATTACTTCTGGGGGTTCGATATAGGAAATTGGGCAAAATGGACTCAAGGTCTCTTATATGAGTTTGAACGTGGAGATTCAAAGGCAAGAGACTATCGGCCACTGCACGCAGAGAAAGACTTTTGAGTATCTCCTTCACATTCTTAATTTGGTTACGGGTGGGAAATTAAAAATTTTCCAAGTCGCCGACGGAGATATCCAACGTGTTTCCATCCGCCAATTACGCGAAAAGCCACCGGAGAGGAATCGTATTTTAGCAGAATCTGGAATTACAATTTTTATCGAAGAGCTTGCGGACTTTACACTGTTATCACAGTCCGATCGAATGAGGTTCTACCGGCTGGCGTGTCACTTAGCCTTACCTGGACGCTCAACCAATATGAAACGGTGTCTGGCTGACTTTCCCAAGCGGAACCAAAGTCTTCGGCAGTTGGTAAAGAATCGACGCACGGGAAGCCTGGTCATGAGACTCCATACCGAGCAGAGCGCCGCGCAAGGGGAGTTTCGTAACTGGAGTATGTGCCTAATAGAACAATATATAATAGCATGCTAATTCAGTATTAGAGGCTCTTAACACCGCATTTTACCAAACTCCGCCGGGTATCCCGAATAAACGAACACTTATTAGATAAACTTGAGATAAACCATAGTATAGATATAGCTCGATTTGTGGCACTGACAAATGTACTCTATGAAAGCCTGAAAGCAAACAATAGTTAGAGTTGTATTTGAACAGCCTTCTTTCTGTTCCACTGTACCGGTATAACTTTTGCTTAGTGTCGATGTAAGCGTAACCTAGAGATATCTACTCTCCCCACCTCTTTCACTCTCCCTCGCCGCCCTCTCTGCAATGTACCTCCGCAGCGGAATCTGTTAAGCGTCCCTACAAAGGGTCAACTGGGCTGCCGTAATCGGAAACTAAGTTGGCCCCAAATTAAGATATTCCTTCGGTTCCAGCCTATGCCAGCCGCGAAGGGGCATCTGGTGAAGTCGTTTGAAGACACCAATCTATGCACAATTAATTCATGTAGCACGGTTGACGGTTTAGCCGAAGGATATGCGGCTCGAGGGTCATTTACATGGGGAGCGTCGCTGAGATTTACCCGGCCAGTAAAACAATCATCTGGGATGGGATTATTGAATCAGTTCCATATATCTGGCCTAGGGCCATGAATGTTCGTATTCATTTGTGTAGACAAATTATGCATTACGGTTAGAGAGACGTACTTTTCAGCTCCGATTCTGCATCACCATATTAGTAAGTACACTTTGGATGAAAGCAGAACAAAGGCTAGTACAAACACCGTATTTTTTACACTATTATGCCATCGATGGTCATTATGGGACGAATGAAGGTTAATGGTAGAGGTAATCAATCGCGCGAAGAGAGATCAAACACGATGTAGGAATTAGAACTTAGGTATCATCGCTAAAAAGCTCCAATAAAACATGCTGCTTCAAGGCACGGTCCGACGTATTACCCGCGCGAATAATATCTTGCCACGACGGATTGGGTCACCAGAGCTGTAGTTCGTGGAGGTCAGTCGTTCAGCCCATGTTCTCACAACCCTTCGTTGGGCTCGGAAGGTAGACCAGGCCAGAAGTTTCTTCAGAATCCGTCTTGTCGTCCACTTCGATCGCCCCGGGATCCGATGTCGGCTTGTTGCTTGTAGGACTAACCATCAACGGGACCAACTCCACTTGGGGGGTATCTTCCTTCTTCGCGGCCTCTTTCTCCTCCACAGAACGTTTCGTTTCTTGTTCCGCCAGCGCCTTGAACAAATTCTATAATTATTCCTCACAGTCAATCACCTGGAGATTCCGGTAAGCTGCAGCAATACACAAACACTGAGCGGACTCTAAACCCTTCAGCATTGGTTGGGCTTGCGGTGGAGGCTCACGATTCCGGGCGCTGCGCATCTGGGACAGCAACAGGTCATCGGATCCGTCCAGCGCGGTATTCAGAAGGGGTCTGTTACTTCGAATCTGCGATATCGTTCGAACATCATGCATGGCAATGCCAATATTACATCATATTTCTTGTAGCAGCTCCTGTGTTTCCTCGTCGTACATGATCACCGAGTCATGTTGTGTGTTGACGAAGGGGCTCTCCTCGGAGGTTAAGGACGGGGCTTTATCTGTGCCTCGCTTTAGATGGTTGCAAGTCGATGGGTCCTGGTAGGTGTGCTGGAAGCCCTCGGGGCCTTTTTTGGCAGTGCGGCTGATCAGATCAGAGATCTGTTTAATCCATGTGTTTAATTTATCAGTGAGGATGGAGGAGACCTGTAGGGTGTCCATCGAACCGGCAACCGGAAGGTAATCGTTCACCAGGGCTTCGTTAAACGAGAATATCACAGAAGGAGGGGATATGGTAGGTAAAAGCAGGTAGTTGAAGAAAAGAAATCCGGTGCCGTGGAACGTTGGGAGTATCGAAATCGAGAGTTTCGGTAGTTGTAGCAGGGCTTGTTACCCTTCTAGGCACTGACTATAGTTCTAAGGAATCCTGAAGTGCAGCTAAGAGCCATTAGACTAGGCTGGAAGCTGAGTAAAGATCGATAATCAATCCAATGAGGGGCATCGAGAGAAGAATGGTATGATACTGAAGAGGTGGAAGGAAGGACTGGCTAGAGGATATGAAGAAAAGAGATCAAAGGGAAAGCAAGGAAACGCAACTAACGTCCCCTCTCGAGTACGATATGTGGCTAGATAGATTCCCCTTCTTTTTCAACTTTCATTGGACTCAACGAGTTATGGTCCGCTGGAACGATCCCTCTTTCGTGAAGGGGAAGTTAGTACTTTTTACTAGTAAGTGACTTCCTGAACGGGGATCTCTGCGCGTGTACGTAATATTACTTGCTCGATGGTGCTTGCGGGCTCGGCCAGGGAGTCAATACCGGCGGCGAGGACCTGGACTGGGGTCGTGAGCCCTCTAGTGGTCGGCGTATTAAATATAGACTTTGGAGTCTATGCTGGCTGGGCCTTGATTCTTTATTATCATTAAAAACCTGCTCCCTAGACTATATGCCATGGACAGAAGATCGGCGATAGAAGTACATACCATATATTCATTAGATGAACCGTGTAGGCTAGAGAGGTGCGATTTGTCTTAAAGAAGCTTAGCCGAAAAAAATCCTACGAGGAGTAGCAATTCGCACGCGAACGAGGGAACTAATGGCAATAAAGTAATAGCAGACAACAGTCAATTCGTTCTAGAGTTTGCCACGACTCGCTAATGTTGGTATATATTCTATCCCTGTCTGCGCTGGTTATCACACCTTTTACGTTTGATGATTCCTGAAAGGTTCGGGACTATTGGGCAATTACAAGACCATCAGCAAGACATTAATCAGCACAATGTACAAGGAGCGTGGGATTACATTCTAGACCCAGTGCCTGCTATGGTCGTAAGCCGCTACAACCTTTTTGTCCTAGGAAATAGCAACGATAGGAATCGTCCTTTGACCTTAGAGGCCCTTTTCCAACAAGGTTTGTACTAAAGGCGCCCCCATTCCACCGAATGGGCTAGGCAAAAGCAGCAGTGGGCCGATTAATGAGGGAGGATCCACAATCGAAGTTTTTAAGTTGGGCCAATGTGTTGGTGTCTTGGCAGGAAGTACTTTGTGCTTACGCCGCAAATAAGCGAATTTAAATAGGTAAAAGTATGCTGACTAGGTTATAGATCATTGAAAATATACCGAGTTCATCGCAAGAAGGTGGGATATCGGCGCGAGGTCAAGTCATGGGTTGCTGTACAGCTCAGACGGAAGGTGGAGCCGGGAAATCTAAGCTGCGCTTGCCACCCTGTCGAGTAAGGGCAACCTTGAGTGCATGGGTGTGAAAACTAGAAGGGTATCCGTTTCTGGCCACTATAGGTGAGTGCGACTAAGTGTGGTTCAGTTAGTTGCAGAATCACCCAGGCTTATTCCCCCTTCATCAATCTAAACACAACAACAGCAACAAGCATCATACAGTGGATGGAAGTTTCCTAGCCAACATTTAGACGCATCAATCTCTCAAAGATGCCGCTTGACTTGCTGATACATTATATAACGTATGGATTAGGCCTTGATATTAGGTTACGCGGACCTCTTTCAAGTACTCCTTTTCTGCTATACAAGCGGCCTCCGTACCAATGTAACGAAAAGAGTTGAGATTATTCACGAAAGTAAATACATAGTCCCAAGATAACCCCCCAATGGCCCAAATAATGTATCCAAATCAGTTCAGTTCTCACCGCTTTTACCCAAGGGACTTTCAAAGCGCTTTGCGCTTTTCCTGGACGGCTTTAGCCAGGTTTGCTAGGCCTTCTCCCTCAAGGTAGTTGATTGATACTGGTTCTCCATCCAGCTTCAGTTCCGGTATACGTGAGTCCGACGATTCTTTGAAATAAGCAATTCGATTGGTAGTATCGTGAGGTTTATCCCAACTTGACAGCTCGGAAAAAATGTGCTCTAGCATAGTTAATGTGGCTGATCGGACAACCAGAGGCGGGGAGCCCTTTGCAGCGGTTGTGTTCTAGGGATCCCACACCCTCATATCATTCATTTGGCTTTCTTTGATTGAGAATGTATCGCTGACCTCCTCTGGATCAATGAGAATTAACCGATTTCCTTCTGGCCTTTGTTTATCACTGTTCCACATGCGGTTGGTGACAAGAAAAAGAAAGATAAACTTGATCAGCCACTTGTACTTGCCGGTTGTGCGGTTTTTGTGCCTCCAGTAATAGAAATAAGGACAGCCGAGGGGTTTCGCATTTAAGATCAACACCCCATTTTCCACCAGAAGCTCGCGAAGTGCAGCAAATAGAAGACTGATATCATCATTTTCCTTGGATCCACCGGATACCTCTTCAATGCCGGGCTGCGATGTGTTGCATGTCGCCCGCTTTTGCATATGGACTCCGCGTTGAGAAGGATCTATCAAGTAAGACTCAACGGACAGGCCTTGGATGTCAATATCTTGAGTCAATAATGCTTTAAGAAGGTCCTTCACAGACGGTTCATTGCAGGCCGAAATCACCTTAGCACCAGCTATCCATTATAGTTCTCTACTGTTTGCAAAATAAATAATTGGATTGTTCGGGCGATTTCCTGGGATATATAAAGTAGTTTGATGTTCTTGGTAGAGATCGACCCAACGCGTTCCATGACCACCTCTTGTGCTGGTTGGCAGTTCTTGAATTTGTGGGGCAGCTGTGGCAACTAGTCAAGAACCAGTTAGAGTCCTTACATAATATTAGCACCCAAGGAGACCTTCATGATAACACATCGGCCCATCAGTCACAAAGTTAAAGGCTTTGGATCCAGGAGCAATATAGCTTGATGCTATTGTGGTTTTGGTAAGTCACAGGATGTCAGCGATTAAGGCAGGCAGAATTCCGGTTCTCGGGAGCTAACCATGACCAAACGCGTCTCCAGGTTCCTGATTGATCTGATGTTGGCGGACGCCGCGAGCATCCGACGCCCTCGGCGATTCTTCCTATAAAACTTTCAATTCAAATGTGCGCTATGGAGACCTATTGAGGATAGAGGCAAGAACGGATTTGAAGATGTGCCCGCGCCGGGCGTGATCAGGAGTTCGGCGGTGGTTTATGCACTGTACTGTGTGCAGCAGATGGTTTCGCTACGGGCCAATCCCTCCCTCAGCCATGCAGGAACGGCAAAAGCCTAGGCAGGATGGCGACAAGTGTCGCCGCAAGTTAGCAAGGATGGGCCTGGTCGACGAGGGTGCGGGGGGCAAGCGATAATAGGCAATACAGGCGGGCAGCTTTTCTTAGCAACTCTTCCGCCAGCTGTTTCATTGCTATGTTTCTTATTATACTTGCATTTCGCGCTCGTGCAATTAAATCATTGTTGAACCGAGATTTTTTATGAAACATGCAGGATCTAGGTTGGAAAAGTTATTACTGGATTACTACTATTTATTTCGCCCTAACATTTCTGCGATCTTTGACCGATACAGCGCCAGTGTCCACCTGTTCATGGACAGTTGAACACCACATAGGGATCTGCAAATGGGCATTGTGAACAGGCACCTATGTCCAGCCTGAACCATAGATACTATCTTTACTTGCGCGCTCTCTTAGTTTCCTAGCTAATGTGCCAATCCCACCAGGTTCATAATCGCGATGTCCGCCCAAGAGAATGTTTCTGTGACCAAGCTCTTCACTACTCTGATCTTGTTATTGTTAGGGAAGCCACTGCCATGGACCCTCTACATTAGGAGATGCCGGGTGGAATATCAAGTTCTGTCGCCGGGTTGGATCTCCCTTCAACTACCACGGTGATGGAACAATCGGCCAACACCCTGGCGCCGCATAAAATTGCCCTGGGCCTGACGTACCTACGCTCCCAGTTGGCGGGTTCCAGACGCCCTGCGGGAATTATATTAGAACTGGTATGATTGGACTGAATATCAATGAAGATAGGCTAATTCAGTTTCAGGAAGGATGCAATCCTCGCAACACATCAAACTGCTCTCTCGGACTTTACTCCCACCGTCTCCACCACCCCGGATGAGATCACAATTACAGTGGAGAAAGCCTTGGAGCCAGCTGCTAATGGAGACGCGGGGCAACCGAAGTTGCTGGGCTATATCTGCTTCAATCGACACCAGGGAAGCGCGGGATTTACCAATTTTGGGTCTTCCTTGGACTATTCCTGCCTGGAGATAGGGCACACAAACAAGAAGTCGGACAGTCGACTCGCGGGCGGTCACGGCGAGGGCCTGAAGCTTGCGGCACTGGTGCTCTGCCGCGAGAACCACCGAGTGAGGATCGCGGCGAGCGGCTGCTACTGGCACTTTGCCTTCAATGGCAAGTCCAAAGCGAACTTCTCTTGCCGTCTAACTCCCGGCAGGGCTCGACAAGGCCTGGGCGCAGTGAATAGCCAGAGAACGCCTCCAAGGCTCAGTGCCTGAATCTGGGATGATGTTTCGGTGACGATTGGAGGCCTGCCCTTACGCGAAGCTGACTTCGAGGCGTGGAGGCGCGACACGATTGACCTTGACCTGGCAGCCCCGCGGATCCGCACGTTATCAGGCGGCCCGCTGCTGGCGCCATCGTACCGCGACCGACTGTACCTCCGGGGCATCCGTGTACCGGAGACTGGTTGGGACCATTCCGCGTTCCGCTATGGCTACAACCTGATCCGGGAGCGTGGAGTGCGACCGATAGCGGCTCCTGAACGCCAGCCATGTCACCAACAGCATCCACGCAATCTGGGAG
>ML733678.1:0-12116 GCA_009176405.1 Aspergillus novoparasiticus | reverse complement strand
ATGGTTTTGAAATGAAGGACAAGGATGCCAGCTTTAGTGTAATAAAAGAGGTGACTTGGAAATGAATTAAACACCACTACCTCAAATCATTTCGCCTTAGTTGAACGTTCCTTGGCGCGTGGGTTAAATCAAATCCAGCTAGGTATGAAGCAAAAGGAGGCCGTCTTAGTGGCTTGATTGTGTGGATATATAAACCTTTTAAACATCAAGATTTGGGCTCGAGGAATTGTGGTTGACAGGAATGCGACAGCTGACCAGTGTTGCCCAGTGAGCACAAATAATGCCCACTGGGCGCAAGAAAAGTTCATTGGGTACAGTATAATACCTGAAATTGGGGCTAAAATCAGGGGGGCAACGAACAAACGGGCCATCTCGGAAATGAAATCTTCATCCCTGTCACCTTTAGTTGCCACGTAGATAATCGTGCCTCATGGTCCGGGCTGCCAAGGAGTCTACGAGCTCAGACCCTTCCTTTTTCTTTCTCTTTTCTGAGTTGACTATTCTCGTCCTTTCGATCCCTCCTATCTTTGTCTCTTCCCAGTTCGACTTCTGTGTACATATCTTTGACATTCGTCCTCCTCGAGCCAGTCGACAGTTCAGATGTCCGTCTGTAGTCAAGCACATCGTGATTGCGAAGTCAAGTTATTCAACTGCGTCACACGCGGCTACCGAATTTGCGCAACATTGAAAGGTTATATTTGCTGGTGTCTTGCAGTTGGGGCATTTTTGTTTTTGTGGTTTCAACACCCTCCAACCTCCAGCACGTGCCTAGGTATGGCTATTACCATGGTAGTAAGCTAAGCAGTCCAAGATTTAATGCACACATATACCTTGAAGAAGTTTCCAACCGCATTTAAACTGGACACGGAGGTCAACTCGAGTATCAAGCTAGCCACCCAGTACTCTGACCGTCTCAACCATATGAGATTGGACGTCGGTAGGCTGCATCGCTACTTTTCGTTTTCCCCTCTCTGTTGAAAAATGTCATTTCTAACTGTGCTCTATAAATAGATACAACATCTCATGAAGAAGGCATGAGAATATCCGTTCGCGCATCCGACCCATCGAGGAGATCTTTCCCCTATTGCAGAAGGTACCAAACAATCCTGAGCCACCGTATCCCATGTTTTCATGATGCCTTCCTGAAGCCCCTCAGTACTTATAAACCAAACTCTGGGGCGCATGAACTTTCGATCGACCGATGACGTTTCGGTGGACTCGGTATATCGTCCGACTCCGTCAAATCCGTCTCATAAGCGTCCTCGCACCGTCCATCTGAGTCGGTGCTGCAACTCGCAATAATGTCCGTATCATGGCGGATTTCCGGGTGTCTACTCAGTCGGGACCGTGGGCATTTCATTGTATGGGTTCGAGGGAGCAAGCGGTCGACAAGCGTCGATCAAAGAGGGCTAGGTGAGGCCAAGCCACAGTAAACCAAAGAACAAACACCCAGTGGTGTGTGAGTCGTTCAAGGCCTGGAATATCTAGGAAACAACGCTCGGAAATGCAGCAGGTCAGAAAGATAATATAGACGAGAAAACGAGAGGATGGATGGGTGGGAAAGAGAGAAAAGTGGCTGAAACAGGCCACAGCAAAACGAAAGGCGGCCATCGCATCTTCGGAGTAGTTGAGTGTCGTGAGGCCATTCTCAGAGCCCTCAGGGAATGGCGGTTGTAGACGCAACGGCGAAGCAGAAGATGAGCCTCATAGAAGGATGGAAGCGCCCACGGTGGAGCCACGAACAAGGAAGTCGAGGAGCGTGGTGGTAGCGGACGAGGTCGTGGTGAGAGTTAAAGGTCACATGTTACCAAATGACGGCCAAAAAAAGCGTTGTTCGAGGCCCAAGATGGCAACCATTTGGTAAATCCAATTGTTATGTAGTATAATCTGTATGGTAATCGGGGACAGAGAATCGCAGGTCGTTGCTATTTTGAGGCGGACGGGGATCAGAATTTTGGTATGATGCTACCTACTGGCCCTATGAATAGCCCCGAGGTCAATGAGCTTCGGCGCTGACATAGCATGACCTTCTACTAATATTATTATATATTTTATATATAAATTAGACTTAAGTAAAAAAGAGCCCTGGAATATATATATCCTTACTATATACTACAAAATATACTATATTTTATCTTAGCTTGGTAATAAGTGCCTAAAAAAATTGGTACTGTTTAATTATTCTACTACCTTAATGACTAGTAAATATTAATCTTCTACCTAGCAACGTAAACTCTAGGGACAGCTGTTACTGATTATGTTTTTCTTTTGTCCTGAGCATCCTCGTGAGTCGTGATTACCTAACTATTACGCAAATAAAGCGGGGCATTCAGTGCTGATCCATTCAAAGAAGCTGCCGGCCACCCCGCTCGGTATTGGCCCATTCAGATCAAAATGGGACAAATTTAGAATTCCTTCGTCCAATAATATATGCATCGCATCCCACGGCAAGGTATGGGCCGAGGCAGGGCGCTAAAACTCTACCGACGTGAAGAGCTAAGGAAGATTGTATCCAGACATTTGTAGTGCCATGTAAAAGGTACATGTTGCAAATAGGGGTCGGCGCTTCGTTGAAAGCGTACATTGGCTGTGCTGCTTGAAATAGTGGAAGGGTTAAGGCCGGATTCAAAGGTTCTCTAGGAGAGTCAGTAGCCCAAACGCATGATTCGTCGTTGTACGCCGGTAGTCGCATGGTCTCCAGCTGTTAAATATGTCCTGACAACCGAAAAAAGACACCATGGGTTTGTCCGTAACTAAGATTACATGCTTCCTACGGAGACTACGGCCCTGAGCCAAAAATCAGTAAAATGCACCCAACTGTCAATAGGTGATAGATATATATATTCGTGGGGTTACAGTGCCACGCACGGATACACTGTTGTCGGTAAAGCGACTACGTCGCGACATTGGAAGGAAGTGTCGCGGGAGGGGGCATTTATCGTATCCTTCAGCGCGCACAAGGATCTGCGATTCCAGTTTTCCTTGGAGTCATCAGCTTGGCCAAAGTCGTCTTCCTGCAAGGCGCAGGAGATATACAGCACATGCTCCTTATGGGCTGGGGCGCTGAGGATTTGAGCAATACAAAGCCCGAAAGGTCTCTCGATCGTGCGATTTCACGGTCGTTGAAGGAGATACGGTCTCTAGGTGTAATCCACGAAGATCTTCGGTCAGAGAATATACTTTGGAATGCTGAACTGGATCGTGTGTTTATTATCGATTTTCATCAATGCGCACTAGATCGGCAGCCCACGTACAAACGGCCAGGTTCTGTCAAACGGCTCCGATGTGGGCCTCAAGAACATGAATACAAGAGCGTACACGTACCTTGAGTATCCCTGTTATCCAATTAAGGTCCCGGGAAAAGTGTAATCGCCAATTACTAAAGATGGCCTACCTGTAGACGATAAGTGCTGTTGTGACAGCTGACTGTGCGGCTCTAGGGCAGCTTTGTGTTGAGTCCCCGGCTACCGCCGTAACCGGCCCGATATGAGGGAGCCGCTTATACTGTATATACTGTATCTGGGTCCTACGTGTGTTTGGATCGAATGGCGACAGAACGTGTGATAGAACACTATGTCCGTGCATGCACCACCTACCGTTGCAGGATAACGACGAGGCAACTCTTCCCGGCCGGCTTGTTAAGAGTCCCGAACTGGTTCTCTTCAAATAGGAATTCCAGTCATTGGTGCAGTATCCATCGGCTCCTCTGCTCTGAGACGGCTCGGCCAAACAGATATGCGGTAATGCTGTGGCTGTGCTGAATGACGCATGCAACCAAATAGAGATACAATAAGTGTCATTTTTGCGATGATTATTCCGCCTCATTCCAAGGTGTTCTAGCATATTCATGGCACAATGAAGGGGAGACAAAGAAACAATTTTGAAGGATGTCCTGGCTGCTTTCCATATGCTTATTGCATAGTACAACAGTCTTCGTGTATGGTATAAGATCTAAAACGGCATCTGCCGTCCCAGCTCTCCCAGCCAGTCTTCAGGTTCCTCTGTGCTTGAGCCGCCCTGCATAAGCCAGAAGCCGTACTGCAGAGCTGCGTAATCATTGTTGCACTGTAGATTAAGACAAGAAGACCCGGATAATGTAGGATAGTAATGTGATGTGATGCTGAAGTTCTAGTCGTGATGGGACCATTTTCGTCGCACCAGGCAACGGAGCGGATCAGGTGATGATGACTATCTCCGCAACTCCCCACATCTCCTGCCCCCTCCATCTTGAACCTAATAACAACGGTGTTACGAGATTCATCACATCGAAACCCTCGCCATATTCATACTCTTCATGGCCGGGCTTCATGGCGTCTGATATTACACCTCCAGGCAGTGATCCTGTAACTCCTTTGACCCCTCCTCCGACGGAGGAAAAAGCTTCCCCGATTGTTACTAAGGTCCTCCGTCTCTTGCGACAACACCGGCAGGGCTATCGGCCACAACGCTCTTGGGTAGAGTATACACTCAAGCCAAACGAATACGTCGACTTTACCAAACTATTGGGTTCGGATGAGAGGCTCTCGGGATACGTGAAAGACAAAGTCAGGTAGGTTCGCTAGGCTCGAGCTACAAGATATCCTAACTCACGAAGCCCGCAACAGGTACGACTACAATCCTTGTGGTTGTCGCCTGACGGTCCGTATGCCAACTGCCATCCACGATACGTTCTGCGCAAAGCTGGCCGGCGAAATATCGAACCAGCTTCGGCAATTTGAAAACAGCGGAGGGTCGGTCGCAGATTTCGCAGGGCAGATCGAGCATTTCTCGACATCGCGTATCAATTTGCCCGTAGACAGCGAAGATGGCGAACTAGAGTACTCAACGCGTGAGCCGGATGCGTCGTTTGGCCATCCTGAAGCGCAATATCCGGGCGTAGTCATTGAAATATGCTATTCCCAGAAGCGGCGCGACGTTGCGCAGCTCGCTGATGAGTACATCTTAAACACGGATGGAAGCATTAAAGCGGTGGTATGTGTCGACATTGATTATAAGCAGTCTCAAAAGGCCACCCTGTCGGTTTGGCGGCCAGAGTACGTCAAAGTGGAAGGCAAGGAATATTTCCAAACGACAGCTGATGTGGACGCGCAAGTATGGTTCCGTTCGCAGTGCTCACATGTTGTGATCTAACCATAAAGCAGACATTCCGCACAGATGATGGAATCCCAGTTGAGGACACTACGCTTAGGCTGAGCCTTCGGGATTTCGCGACCGATCCGTTGCTAGAGAAATACGCAGACATCAACCAGGAGGTCGTTATTACTGCGCAGCAGCTATGTGCGTTCCTCCAGAGCGCAGAAGCGAGACAATCGGCGCAAAAACACCATGAAGGTTCGGTCAACACGATTCGGCCAGGCGTACTAAAACGCCGCCGGCGTATAACTCCGTCCGACGCCACAGGCTCGGACGACGAGCCAACATCCGAAAGGGCGACGAAGCGCGGACGGAGCGATAGTGACTATCACCCCAGTTCGCTATCTGGGGAGTCTACGGTTTAGGCGTGACGACGTGTTTCTACAGGGACATGCGTGGGAAGATCAAGGTGTCGTCAAAAGCCCCTTGTAAATCATCTGTTCGAGTCTATGGCGACGATGTGTTCAAAAACCGCAGATAACATTCAGGGGTCTTCCGACACGGCTCTCAATCTATCCAATGATTGACATAGGCATTATGCCTTCTTCAGGGCTTAACGTTTGTCTTCGGTTCATGACTCTTATGATTATTTGGGCCGAGGCACTCTCACTTAATTTGCATAGCGGGGTCAGAGCTAGCCACGAGCGTACATATAGACGCCCGAAAGTGACCGTCACTTCCCATACAAATTCCAGTGCCGCAGAACGCGAGGGTCACACACTTTTCCTAGCGAGGCTCATTTGGCACATGTGGGAGTAGCCAGCTAAGCCATGTACTCTCCAACACTCTACTTTCCTTGACCAAACTACAACGTCATGTTATCTACTCTACAACTTTTTTCCTATGTCGAATTTGTTGACGGATACCGTCGTATTCTACCTATGGGCAGCAATGGGCTGGTTGTGATCCGCTCGACACTGCGAGGCAACTTGAGGATGAAATAAATACATTGTGCCAAGACATCCATTTGCGTCTGGTGATACCTGCAGAGGTATGGCTTGGCGGGAACTATGGGGCTGGGCGTCACCAGAGCAACGCACCGATGACAAACATCCCACCACTTGATTCTCCTGGCCAGTATAGGTACCGGATCTGGCCCCAAGAAGAAGTATGCTGGCCAGTTGGCAGCAAAGGATCTTTGTCATCAGCTGAGAATTGACCTTTGATCCATCACGAGATGTTAGCCAGAGAGACGTCGTGCTGGAGAAGGGGGCCAACATCTCTGCTGAGGTCATACTTGCGGAATGTGTCCTCCAGCCAATCCCCACAAGTAATGTATTTAAATGACGCCCCTTTTCTAATAAGCTCGTCTAGATTGCGACTACCATATGAACGGAAACGTGACCCTAAAAGGTGGGACAGGGAAATATAATGCAGGGCATCAGCAACAACTTGGCGGCTTTTTAGAGCCAAGACGAGCTGTTTGATCCCAAACAACGATCGAAGTCGTTGGACACCTCTTACCTGAAACTATCCACGGCGGCCGAAAACCTGAGGTTATCACGATTGATTGATTGCGATACTGAATGGAAAAATTTCCCTTGGTCGTTGACTCCTAGGAGAATGTAGTAAGACCTTTTAAGCGTGCCTCTTGTGAAAATGGAAGGTTGTGATTCTCCACTACACTGTCGTATAAAAGTTGGCTCGGTTTCTGAGTCTGTCGGTGCTCTTTGGACAACTCTCCTGCCTATTACCACTTCTGCTTTTGGAACCGTATTGGACGTGTTCCCCCGGCATAATTCTTCTGCCTGTCGAACGAACAGTATTGAATATACGATCTCCTTGGCTTTGACGGTGAGCCTGGGATGAAATTTTATCGCATCTATTGCATGGATAATTCGGAACCCTTCTGAGTGCAAATCGAATATAATATAAATTATCAATTCGACAATCGCTGTTCAAGACATATCAGAGGCTGGATAACAATTATAGTGGCAAGTCTTACCGGCTTTGCTATAGTGGTTTTTGCCATTGAACTTTATAGTGCGAGGCCACCACTTCGGGACCATCCCACGCTTATAAGAGTAAACCTGTCGAAGACGTGGTTCAATATAGCTCAAAAGGCAATTTAAAAGTGTGCTTAAAGGTTCATATGTTAACTTTTCAAGCATTTGCCGAGACTGTAGACGGGTCTTCTCTGTCTCCTGACTGTTGAAAGTCAATTTCTGGGAAGAATCCCAGGGGCTTACCAACGTCCAAGAACCCTGTTCTTCGTTTATGTTACCGCTAGATGGCACTTCCTCGTTTGGTATGTCCTGGGGAAGGTAGATCTCTGGGATCTCAATTGATTTTGATCTATCTATTATTCTGTTAGCATTGTGTGTTATGCCTACTCATTGGAGATCTACTCGCCAAGCAGCCCGTCTCTGGATTTCTTTTCATATTCCGCCACTGAGATAAGGACATCTACCAACTGCTTGCATCTCGATCCTTGTAACTCTTGTACCATCTTGCGCAGAGAGTCTCCGGCAATATCGTCGAGGGCTTTCATAATATAGTTATAACAGTCTACTAGCAATCAGCACAAGTCTTGGCAGATGGTATTAGCCTTAAAACAAGCCTACCATCCCTTGTCGACCTAGCCTGTCCAAATAACGCAGCAATATGAGCTAGTTCTTTAGTAGACAGCCTCTTGAGGAGCTCTTTTCGAGCCTCTCGTATTTCATCCACATTCCCTACAGGAATTACCCGACGGAGGCCTGTGCAATACTCATTAGCGTAACATAACCATGTACCTTTCCAAAAATTGATACTTACTGGGTAATGTAGACATATTGTCATGGACTTTAAGTATCGAGTGTTCACTGCGGTGTCGAAGGGTAATGTTTCAGATATTAAAGATTGTGGAACTGGTCCAGAAAAAAGACGTGGTAAGGCAGGTTAAATATCGACGATTACTCCTTAAGCAAAAGTACACGAAGGTGTCAGATGGTTTGAGCTCTACTGTAGAAAGACAAAAAAGGTAAATTAAAATTCTCCTCCTAACCGGCCGCAACATTTTAGGCAACCCTAGACAGGCGCTTGGCATAGAGCCAATTTCCAGAAGGGTTATCGAGCTGCCCTTCTTCATTCCTGCTTATTTCTCTCTACTGCCAAAAAAAGGCGTCACTTCACCAGCTCTCTGCTCAATAAAGTAGGTTTATAGGACAGCGTGGGTCCACGACTACGGAGAATGTTACCCGACTCGTCAACAAACATCAGTCGTTACTACACAAGACTCGTGGCCGCATGATACCAGTATAGAAAGCCGGTCGATAACAGGATCTGATATGCAGCGATCAACACTTGCTACGTTACATCGATACGACCGCGTTCCACAAAGTCCAGCGAAATAAAATCCTAACACAGCTAGCTACCAACTTGGTTCAGGATATTGCGATCTACAAAAGAAATACCGACAAAGCCAGAGAAGGTTAAGTAGCAGTTGGGTGTGCGGCGCCTAGAGACTTGCTCACTGATCCCTTGTCTAGTGTACCAGGATTCTGCTCCTGCTGCAGCCGTGGCGTCCCTGGGGGGTGTAATAGTACAGTCCCACTTTATTATATCAGGGTTATGAGTATCTACTGACCAATTACTTGAATTGCAAGATACTACTGGTTAATCTAAAAATCTGTAGCGTAAATCTCGGCTATGTAAGACACACTGGACAACTTTCGTGGCCGCATACACGACAGCGTCCTCTATCGCCTATGACCGCCCGTTCGTCCTCACACGCACAACATAATCGTCCCGCACGCATACGTGGAAGTTTCTCTACCCGGCCGCTATGATGGTTTTCTCTAGCCCTCTTAAATGTTAAAGGAGGCTGATCCTCGTTTTTACTCTTCTCTTGTGTCTCACAAGAGATACCCTTTTGCTACAACATATTAGCTAATATTTCTGACGGGTAAAACTTTTTCTTACAATCTGGTAGTCTCTCTCAAAACTTTCTCTCTTTCTTGGAACGAGTCCTTCCCTTTCTGTAGCAGTATTTTGGCGTTTTCTGTTCTTCTAAGGGCTTAGGAACCAACTTCTTAACAGCCTTATGTGAGAACGTACAGGATTCATGTTACTCATCATGCAGATGTTGAGGAATTGTACGTGCTCCCGGACCAGGAAAATATCTTCTCTTAAAGAAAGGCCTTGTAACATGGAGAATGAAAAATACTAAGAGCCAGAGCACTAAAAGCGGTTGCATAAGGCTTTTCATGGTTATTATGATGAGGATGTTAAAGGACAAGTATCGCTGTCTTATATATTCGTAGACAAGCTAACCAACGTATCATCACTACATGTACGATATATAATATATCTGGAAAGTGAGCATTCAAGCTGTATTACTCAATCTTTAGGATAATATAGCCTATACGTTTCTAATGCATACATCTCGCGGCCATTGTATAAGAGTATCGTATTAACATATGAACATGATTCCCCTTTTTCCATCGTTTATTTACACTAACTTTCTTTCCTGATATACGGCCGGGGTCATGTGTACTCTGCTACCCTTTTTTTTTTACTTTCCTCATCTAATGATAAGGAGGTAGATAATTACTGCTTTCGGGTAACATAAGGAAGATACACACCAGGCGAAGCTCTACAGGGTTGGTTCATAATTCCTTATCAATATCACCAATGTTCTTTCTTGAAGAAAACTCAAACTTAGATGCAATTTGCTACCTAAGATTCTACCCTATCGTGTACGTCCAAGAAACCTGCGATATCTTTCCAGTATAGGTTAGATCCACCCTTTGCTACTACATTGCCTTTCTCGCACGTGTCAGCCTACCGGGACACTTGTCCTTTCCGTCGCTCTGTTTACGTTTTATTCCTTGCGAGCTTAGCTTTTGTACTTCGATGGGATTGGTATTTCTAATCGATTGCTCCTCGGTCGACAGTGTTTTCTTTTGCCGGTTTCTAGTCTGTTCCTCTGTAGTCTGTTTCTTTGTAGCCGGTCTTTTTCTAGTCCTTTCATCAGACTGAGCTCCTTCAGGCTGCCCACCTTTCACCTGTTTCCTTCTAGTGGGCCTATTTTGTTGTCCCTTTATCGATAGCGGTTTGTTTTGAACCGGTTTTGTTCTTCCCCCGCCAGCAGCGTCATCGCTACTCCCCTCTCCACTCTCACCTTCGTACTCAACGAGTCGCTCGTCGTTCCATGACGCCCTCTTTGCCGATGCACATCGTCGACTGGAATCGCGTGCAGATTTGTTGTCTTCTGAAGTGGCTTCGGAATCCGTTGTTTGTTCAGCCAAAATCTGTAGCGTATACTTCGGTAACATCGCATCTCCTTTATTCTGTCGCGTATTCCGACGAGTCGCCAGTGCCAGTTCCTGGGCTTCTGTCTTTTTGAGAAAGACGAATTCGGTTCCTCTGGACCCTGCCGAGGGTTGAGTTTCCTGCGCTGTAGTTTGCTGCGAACATTCAGAAAGGATCATACGAATCCATTCGTCTGAGAGCCTAGCATTTATCGAATCTTTGTAAACTCTATGCGTACTGCTAATTTCCTTGTAGAAGCCTTCGATGTAATTGCTGAGCATAAGCAGCACGTCGGCTCTGATTAGCGCGATCGCCTTTCCAGTATTAACTACTTCACTCATGACAGCCTTTCTACAGGTTGATCATAACTTGGCATCTTAATGGTTTATATGGTAAGAAATGGTATCGTCTAAATATGGATATGCAATATGCCAAAATAGCCCAGAATAGCAACCAAATTAATGCGGTCTATCTCTATGAATACAGCAGGCATGTTCAAGGGGGAAAGTAGAATTGCCAACTGCTATGTATGCTCGTGAGGCAAAATAGTTTTAGATTTCAGCTCTTTACGATCTGATAAGGCTACAGCTGTACAACTTTGTTCTGCATAGATACCCTTTTCCCAGCCCTCTGCATTCCTTATACCCTAGTACCTGGGGGATGGACGTACATCCCGCATCCGCGCCCGCGGATTGGTCGAATTTTCGTGTTCCCCCGTGTTCCCGCTGCCAAAAGTGCGTGGCAATGCATCCGTCGGCGTTCTCTGTTCGTTATCTCTTATCGTCCAGCGGCACAGACAGCCAGGCTTCCGTTGGGGTTCGATCCTGCAAATCAATCAATAAATCAGAATCTCTCTTCTTGTACCTCTTGTCTTTCTCCTCGATCCTCTCCCGCAGAAATCCTCTACCGACCGATTTCTTACTCAATAAATCTGGCTGTTACAGTAAGTACAAGGGATCGACAGCGACTGTTGACAGACCTGGGTAACTCTCGGTGTTGTGTTGTCCGTGGGGGGTTCTTATCCGATATGATCGGTATACTGTTATATATATATCTGGCAATATTATAGGTCGATTTTTGGAATTGTCACCCCCTGAGACGCGGCTTGCCCGCTCCCCAATCTTCCCCAATCTTCCCCTTCCTTATAGAACGGGTTCCTACACTGCATATATATGAACCTGGAAGTATGGATCTCTTCTCGTACAATCCCACATACCGTATCTGGATCTGCACGTCGTGCCAGTACGCGGTCTGCCCACGGCGTCTGGAGGGCCATCTCCGCCGGCAACATGGTAAGCATCCCACTGCCGCGACTCCGGTGCTCCGCCAGACAGCTTTAACCGCCATGCTCCAGCGACCGTGGCTGGATCCGGCGCAAGAGCCCTGCGTGTTCCCGCCCTCGAGTAGCGCTCCCGTACCAGGGCTCCCAGTCTTCCCGGGCCTCGGCAGCATCCACTGCCCCTACGTCTGTCGCGCGCGCGAGGCCCTGCGCAACCATCTCCTGCGCGTCCATCCCGAGGCGACACGGGTGGGACGCGGGGGTCGCCGACCGCTGAACGACCTTGAGTCGTTGGGACGCCCGATCTACTGCCAGCGGTTTTTCCCCTCAGCGGCCGGCAGTACCTTCTTCGAGATCCGGTCCTCGGCGCAGGCCAAGCGGCTCCTCCAGAAGCCCGCGGGGATGAGTCGCGTGGCGTTCATCCAGGCCCAGGCCAATCTCGACCTCGACTGCGATCTGGCCGCGGACC
>ML733677.1:0-12140 GCA_009176405.1 Aspergillus novoparasiticus | reverse complement strand
CAAGTTACGAGTGTTCTATGTTTGTCTAGTTTGACAACCCGCGGGTCACCCGCGGGTCATAGCGAGGCCTAGGCATACAAAGGGTCAATCTGTGGGATACAGACGGCCAAGCAGATGAGTCCACAAGGGTTTAAGAGACTAGGCCCCAGGGTTCGAGAATGTGCCGAAGAGCACCTTCTGTCATGGAATCTAGGTAGAATATGAGCTTAGCCTAACCTACTTGGTCTAGCCAATAACTAGGTTCCAAAATTACCGTAGCAAGGTAACAGTTAATGCCATGCTTATAGGCTTTCAGGATTCCTGGCCCAGTTAAGCCAATACATGAAAAGCATCTATTGCACTCCTCAAGGAGTGTGGCGACAGCAGCATCAATGCTAGCCTCGACCAATCTTTCTTGAAAAGATCTATCGCATCCCAGGCTAGACCGGACGGAGATGGATGCTGTCCCTTTAGGTCTATTTTGCATGGATCCTGCCCAGCTTGCTCAAAGTTTGTTAGTCATAGACTCCACCGAACCCTATTTCCAGACGGGCGGGGTCTAGATTATATAGTATATCGTCTCAAAACCTCAGAATTTCATGTGATTCCAATACCCTGATGAATGCATGATCTACGATCTATTGGACATCATGGCAGGGGGCATTCATCCGCCTATATCAGTTATAACATCATGGCCATCTTCTGCAGGAGCCAGTTCGGCTCATAGCAATGGTGTATTGGTTGTGACGGTAATCTTTGGTTCCTTTGCAATCCTCACCACTCTGGCCCGCCTCTAGGCTCGGCTCCTGATACAGCGAAAGGGAAAGTTGGATGATTGGTTTATCCTGGCAGCCTTGGTATAGACTTTCCCACCCCTTCGACCTAAGCCCTGCCTTTTCCAGCATCGATGAAGGTGTCTAAACCCTCTCCTACAGATCCCATTACCGGGCCTAGTGATTACGGGTTCCTTGGGTACGCATTGATAGTTAACCGTACATACGAATTCCGACTGGTTGCTCACTTTTCTGTTCAGCAACAGAGGTATATGGCTTCAGATACCATATCTGGAGTCTGTCTACTCCTCAACTCATATCACAAAGGAAATTGATTATAGCTAGAAAGGTTTGCTATGTATGGGCCACTGGCTTTATCAAAGTGTCCGTTCTTCTTTTCTATCGAAGGATCGACCTCTATATCATACATCGGATTTATGTTGTCATTGTCTGGGTGGGTCTTGTATCAATCTTACTGACTACATTGGCGTTCACTTTGGTGATTTTCCTCTCTTGCCGACCACTATCGGTGTTTTGGTACCAAGTGGATCCGGCGTGGGTTAAAGCCGGACACACGTACGACTGTTTCAATGAACCAAGTCACCTGCTAGCGTTCTCCGCTATCGGTACCTTCCACGATCTCGTCGCAACAACCTTGCCGGTGCTCTTGTGCTGGAATTTATAATTACCGTTCCCTCGCAAGGTCGCTCTAAACTCTATTTTCGTCGTGGGATACATTGTGTGTCTCGTGTCTGGTCTTCGCATCTATACAATTTATCACGTGTTTTTTGTTTCCTATGACGTGCCTTGGGTGACATGGTACGTGTTACTATGGACCGTGCTCGAGGTGCTGGTGGCGGCGATCTGTACTAATTTACCCGCCTGTCGATTCCTTATCGCACACTATGTTGATGGAAATCGGAGAGATTCTTGTTCTATCACTTGGTTTTCGAAAATTTTTGAATATGCATAAATCATGGCATTGCGCCTGTGATGTGAATCGGGACAGTGAAAAGACAGAGCCAGACAAAGCAGGTGAATTTTGTGCTTAAGAATGCAAGGTACGGCATTGCTGAACGAGGGTTTCTTTTGTCGATTCTTGCTTGACGGTGTATCATAAATCAACCCTGTAGGCCTATTCTCTTGCAATAGCCAGGGATGGTCAATGGTGGGAAATACTTAGGCTGGGATGTGCTAGCCTTCCAGGTGAGTGCTGATTTTGCATGACAAAAAGACCCTGGGGGTCGGCAGGAGTGGGAAAGTGTCTTGACCTCCTACACTTGCAATTGCCTTCATCGACAAGGAAATGGAAGAGGTAACGGGGAAGGGTTCTTCTTATCATTTCAACGTTGACCTGCGAATATAGTATGTGGATTCAGTCACTGACAATCACACTGCTGAATCAAAGGCAGATGCCTATTATGGCAGGAGGCACTACGAACAGTTCGACTGCAGAAGGAATAGCCTTAGAGGTTCATTATGTCTTGGATAGTAGTTAAACAGCAATTGCAAAGCCAATCCTATCAGAATCAAGGACATGGTACGAAGCATTGCATACTGTACATGATATGTGCCCGGTTAATCATCTCATGTACAAGCTCATAATTGCCACAGTTACTCTGCTAAATATAAGAGGAGCCAGGAAACAGTGTCTTTAGAGTATATCAACCTTTTTAGTGTAAGGGCTCAATTGTCTGCTTCAGTGGTCCTAGATGTAACAACACATAAGAGGTAGAACCTTGCATTACATTTAAAACAGGCATATACACATACGTAATTTAGGTAACACTGAGAATCCTTTTTGTAAACAACAGAATTGCAGGTAGTCAGGTTTATGGCTGAGAGCTTTTCGAAGACATAGTATGTGGTTGAGTTACTGAATAATAACACAGGACGCTTGATCTCTAGGTGGGGGGCGGTTTGTTTACCGGCGGGGCTTTTGCAATTAGTCATTGAACAGTTATACATAATCTTGGAAGCTATATATCCCAACGCTTGAGGATGTGGGAAGATAGCACACGCAAGTATGGACACAGAACAATGAGATAGCAAATGTTTATGATAACCACTTGTTAAAGACATAGCGGGGTTAGGCTTAACCACTAAGCTAAAAAGACCAGAATATCGAACTTCCTGTTTGATATGCCTAACCACCACCTATATATAGTGCTGTGATAACACCAGTCTCTGGTGTGGGAGGAAGAGGGAACCCTGTCCTGTTTAAGACCTGTTAAATAAACAGTTGAGTGCGTACACGCCCGCGTTATTTACGGTTGGATATGTTTCATATAGAGTGCTGTTATTATGGTATTTTAGACATTAATTGCACCTCTGGTGGCTACCTGTATCGATAGCCTGAGATAATATAACATCCTGTACTGTAGCTAAGTGCAGAGTTACAGCTGAAGGAATATTCCGGGCATATAAACTATCATCATCATTATCATCTGCATGCACAACTATATCTAGGGAGCCACATAACCCCGATACATGGAAAAGTAAAAATATTACAATAAGAGTTAGTTGCAATCTATGAGTCTATAATCTTTAGTGGTTAGCCGATAGTCATGTATATTTCTCCTAAATTACCCAAAGAAATGCTGGTATCTTTGAAGTATACGATGGGGATGCAATATTACCGGAGACGTTGGAACAACAAGCAGAAAACGTTGTATCTGTGAATGCTGCTTAACAGGATAATGCCATCCACGGCCCTAGATGCTATGGTTGCCCCATCGGCGGGACCACCTGCGACGAGAGCTTGGAGGTTACGCACTGTAAACTAAAATCATGCTTTCCATCACATCTAGTTTAGAATTAGATAAGATTTTAAGTGTGTAGTCTTAAAGCCCTAATGTAATAATTTGATGCATTCATTGGTATGGTCACATGGTGTCTTGCCCCGCCCTTAACATCCATATCTCCCTTGTTGTCCATAAGTGTTGATGGGATGCGGGGAAGGAGGGTATGCGAGGAAACAATTGAGTCTGTAAGCAAAGACAATGTGAACAATTCTATAGTTTGGATGAGCAAAGCGTAGGTTAAAGAAGCCCACTAAAGAATCACGAAAAACATGGTCGCTGTAGAACCTGTTCTGGCAGGCGTTTGGCGACTGCCGGAGTGGGGTGCACTGGCCAATAAACTAGCAGAGATATCGAAGCTGACCCTGGAGCTCAGTAAGAGCACAACTGAAGGATTTTAACTCGCTTCTGAATACCTGTAATAGACTCTAGGACTAGAAGCCTAAGTAACTAAAAGTTATCGCTTCTGAAAGGGCTTTCGATTGGCATCTCTAGACTAGTATTCGAACCGTTTCCTCTTCAATGAGAAGAGGTGCCTTCGGATAATATGTTGCCGCACGTTATCCTTTCTCAAGAGAATCTTGTTACAGGTAGGGCAGTGTGCTCTAATTTCACCCGTATGCTTCTTTCCGTAGCGCAAAGCATTCCTAACTGTCGCAAAAGTGGTGGTGCAGCCGTAGTCGGCAGCAAAGGGACAATGGTATTGAGCCCGCCTATTCTTCTTGCCTGCTTCCCTATCTCTAGACCGAGAGGAGATGCCCGGTACGCCACTTAACAGCACCTTTATGGCAGTTATCCTCATCAATGCTTCCCCCACCGACAAATCATGGCTTTGCGACGCGTGATAATTGGAAAAATGGATGTTTTTATTGTTTTATAGAACACGCGAATAGTCAATTGCTTCACAACCGAAGATTGACTGGAGTGTGCATCCTTGTAGCAGAGGGCCAAGTTTGGGAAGCGTCGCTTGTAGGAGTCTTGATCGGATCGCACCTTAAACGAGGGATTGTCGTCGTCATTTAGAATAGAAACGTCTGCCGCTATATCTGTCGTTATTCTCCGATTAACACCAGGAGGTAAATAACAAATACAGTGGTTCTTACTAGCTAGTCCAATTTAAAGTCGGATAAAGATGACAAGTTGAAAAGGAGAAACTCGAAAATGTAGAACAGAAGAACAACTGTTAAGGCAGATCAAGTGCTTGATTTATGGAGTTCGTTTTTCGATCAACATTGACAAGCATACATGCACCCAAAACTGGTCATTCCATCTGACACCTTGGTTACTTCTGAAACAATACCACAATTAGTGCAAAGCCACTTCCGTGTATTTTCCCATTAACGGCTAGTCAACTACGTACTCTTATTCTTGTTTTGTTCTATATCATCAGTATTGGACTCAGAGGAAGCGAAATCATTAAATTTGGAAAGCATCAAAGGCGCAACTAATTTTCCTAACTCGCTGATAAGGAAACCTGCTAGTGTTTTTACTCGGCTTCATAGGATTATTTTGTGAGATTTTAGACCAGAGTTCTGGCAACTTCACCAACCTTGTGGGGGTCCTTGATAGAACTTCTTTAAAATACGTCAGTAGCACTCGCGCCGAGCTTGCGACGAGGGCCCCACGGGTTACTATATAGCACCGCAACCAATTAAAAAAAAAAGAAAGAAAAGAAAAGGAAAGAAAGAAACTGAGAAATAAAGAGAAAAAATAAGAAATAGAGGATACGAAGATCGTTTAACCCAGGTAATCTACGCCTGTCTCAGTATCCACAAGGTACGTGGGGCTACCCCGAGGCGTGGTCTAACGCCATTGACTGATGGAAAGCGCAGTAAACCTTACCATTGAGATTGACACATTATCGGGGACTTCTCTTACCGAAGTGTTCTTTTTGGAATTTACAGAGAGGCTCACGATCGATATTAGCTTTACAGTACTTCCAACGGGCACATCCGGCTTCGCCAGGATAGACAAAGCAAGGTCTGACTAATACCTAAAAGGTCGCATATCATACAAGTTACCTAACATGAAGCGTTTTGGGTAGAGGTGGGAATGAGAAGCACTTTTGAGTGATCACCACGTGACTCGCATAACTCGCGCGCGGAAAGAATGTGGTTTAGTGGCACTGGCAATCCAATCACGCCAATTAAGGCTAATGTAAGCCTTAACAGTCTGAAACCATATTCAACTGTTAGGTTCCCAGGTCAATCTAGACTGGCTGGTTTCCCTAAAGCAGGAAATGGATTATGCTATAAGTGCTGCGGTACAGTTTCTGTATAGTGCCTCTCACCTAGACCAGCAAAATCATATTTAATATACTGTTTAGCTTGCTTAAGGCAGGCATATGCTGAAGATTCTCTAGGATATTGTCAAATTAACTACAAGACTCGAGTTTGACCTCGCTAGAGTTCTGGGAGTATAATTATAACTGATTCAAGGATTTGTTAAAATATATAATATACAATAAGTAGGCTAGAACAAAGCTTATTAGTCTCTCTTCCCTAGCAGCTGCACAGGCTCTTGGTGCATACAAAATGGATAATTAAATTATCCACAACATGTGTATCGACTTTGTCTCCTACAATTATTCCAGTATGACCGAGACGCAAGACAACAATTTCTCTGCACCTCGATCAATTTTACCCCAAGATAGATTTTATGTATAGCAGACTGTACTATCTCGTCTACTCATACCTGATAAGTGAGAGAGTTGGAAATAAAACAATACAAATACATGATAGGAAGAAAAAACGACAGTAAAAGCGATGAAGGCTTTTGTGTTTGCAATATATAGCCTTTCCAACTATAAAGAGCCATGTTTCACGGGGGACTACACGAGGCCTCAGCCGCAAAAAGCCTGAGGACTATTACTACTACTACTAGTAGTCCAACGATAACCATCAATTTTAAGTAGTAATCATGATGCAATTCTAAAGAAGCTTTCCTCGTGCTTCGTATTAGCCGGTGTTTACCAAGAGACTTAACACAAAGTACCATATTCTTCTAACCTATTTTATTATTCTTAGAGTCGTTAAAAGTTAGACACACCATGAACAGCAAGATATGCCGGACACATGGTCGGATTAGAAAAGTGAGGAATCGGATGTCATAATGGGGCTGATGAGTATATTCAGAATAACAGCCTCAGACGTGATGGAAGGTTTGCGACTCCCCCTTACCCATGGCATGTTACTCTCCACGTCAAGATACATCTAGTCGTTCCTTAATGAATGTGGCAGCACTTTTAACGTCGGAAGAGTAATTCAAGTGTGCTACACCTTTGAAAACGTCGAGTGGGCTGGAAGACTTTTCTCTTTTACAAATAAAGTCCTTTTCGTGACAGAAAGATTTCACCTTCTGTACATCCACTGTATCCATATTTTGTCCATCAAATGGATCCCCAAACATAACCTAGCAGATAGCGAGCAATAATATGTAGCCTGGCTGTTTGGGGGGGCGGCGGCGGAGGAAAGGAACATACCACTGCTTTTAGCTTATCAGTTTCAGGCACGGTCAAACTGCGAGCAGCACGGTGTATCAATTGAGCTCCTTGGCTATTGCATAGGGAAATATGAGTATAAGTTACCATATACACTTCTATCGAGGATGTTACCTATATCCAGAGAGTACGACTGCTGAATTAGGACATTGTCCCAAGGAGCGCCGAACAAGGGCAGCAAGGAGACTAGCTCCCTCCGCATCTCCCCCATCGAGGTAGCCGTCAAGATTTGCTGGGTATGCCACTCCTTGCACTGCTAGGCTGCTCTCCCCAAGTTCATGTGCTAGAGCGTTCTCCAGGTCAGGCCCAACAAGAACCCCCATATTTCCAGGCTCAAATGTACCACGTGCAAATATCAGGGTGACCTTTTTGCAGGTGGTCTCGCCGAAGAGGTCGTTTCTATTCTGATACTCGACAGCTACACCGGATCGTATCAAGGGAGAGCGTGCCCATACCGAATGACAAACAAGTAGCGAGAGAAAGATTCTAATTAACAGTGCCATATTGCCGGCCAATTTCAAATATTCGTACCATATCCCACTGGCAGAAGGAACATTACGGGAGTATGAGATTAATATACTGTCCTTCCCAGGATCAAAGTGGCTGTGGACGGTGGTACAGTACTGTATGTAGACAAGTCTAAGAGACCGTATCATCTGGCTCCATAAGCTTCACTCTCTGATACAGCACACATTCTGCTAGCACTTTACGTAATTTATTGCTAGTATGAGCGGGATGTCGTATCCTTAGCCAGGACCTGGATGTCAAGAGTCCCTTCCACTCAATTGTATACAAGATATAAAACGGATGTTCATCACATGTGACACCACATTCTGTATAGGACATAGCCGATATAGCATACTCGACCAGATTAGGATCGGGGTAGTGGCTTAGAGCTGTCACCAAGGGGGTAAGTTTATATTTAGGGGTGTAGCTTCGCGGCCGATATCACTTGAGGAGGGGACATACAAGGAGACCCGTTCCTGATTGGCAAGTACACAATCATGCAGAATGGTGAATATCACTCCATCGATGCATGAAATGCGGCCGACAAGTCTAATACGAGAATTTATGTATGCTAGCATTCTCCCAGGAAATCTATTCTTGACTGGGATAAGTACTGCTGACACCTATCACATAGTAGCCCATCTCGCCCTAAACTAAACCCGAAATATTTGCCTTGCACATTCAATCATGCTCTTGTATTGTAAATGCCATGACCCGTAAAGGAAGGAAGGCGAGAAATTTCTTCATGCTGGCAAACCGTATGGTATTATCGCAACCAGTGCAGAGCTCCTGGGAAATGCCGGATATCACCGGACGCTTTTTTCCGTTCACGGGATGCGCTTCACCTGAAACGGTAGTTCATAATATACCGTCAGTGATTGCCTAGGACCTGTCCCCACCAAATGTCCGATTTTACCCTCATGGTAAGATCCGACCAAAAACGGAGCTTCCCAACAACAAAGTAGTTTATGTATAGTCGTCGTGGTAGTTAGTATTCGTATGTTGGTTAACCAAAACCGCAAAAATTTGCGGTTAACCATGGTCTTTGCGGTTAGTGCCGCAGTCTACTCTCGGGATAACCCTTCGGTACTGCGGGCCTTGCGTAGGCATGTACAACAGTGAGCTTTTTTAGGGTTAGGCCTATGACCTACCTTGGTTATAGGGGTAAGTATATCCGCAGAGGAAAACTTTTGTGGTCTTTCTAAACACTGCTCACGTCTAATGGACTCTGCCTCTACCAGAAGGTTAACCGCCCCCTACACTAGTTTCGGGGTCGCGTATGATAGGGGGCGGTTAGACAAAGACTCATAGTATCTACCTAACAGGAATAAAAGTTTTTCATGACATGGTACATGACCCACAAGGCTTGTTTCGAACGATTGAAACTATCGGTCTATAAAAGGGATGTCAACCAGTGATAGCCGGTAGTATCCGTCAAATAAACAGTTTTTACTAAAGATATTAGAATCAGTTTACTTCCTCCAGCATTTTGCTGTTAAGTTGTAAAACAACTGCACCCATATTACACTTAATTTCCAAAAGTGGTTTCATTATTGTGTTCTGTCTTCAATTGTTCATGGAACACTAGCCAAGGGATTCCAAACTATGTTTGTACTTCTCAGATTATTTATTGGTCTATTATTAGAGTGCATGTTAACAAACCCTATTATAGACTAGTAACTGTTTGCTAGTGATCCAAGAACAATTGCAAAGTATAGAGGTGGTGAATCCACTTTTGGATGCAAGTATTCTGTATATTATACTATACAAGTAGCATGCAGCGATTTACACAAAGATTCTGGTAGTATACAGCATGTAGTTTCTCCGGTCAGGAACAACAAAGTAGCTTTCATATCGAATAGTACGCAAATCGGCTTGGGCCAAATCTTTTTATGGATCTTATACCAAATATGCCCGATTCTATAATACCGGCTTGTTTTGATACAGTACTTTATACATAGCCTGGGGGTTCTTTTCAACCCAATTCCACTCATAAGGCAATGCCGGAGATATCCGCAGTTCTCCCTATCTCTAAGACCGCTAGGGGAGATGGCACGACCTGCATCCAGACTCTTGATAAACCAATGACCACATGTCACTTTCTTTCTATAGCGCAGTGTGTCAGATATAAAGTATCAGCAAAGGATCTTCGGTCGTATACAGTACAGCACGGTGCTTTTTCAATAACATACCTCACGGTGAGCTTCATGAACCATGAAAGTTGCCTTGCTTGTTTGCGTCCCCGCTCTCTTGACGCTGAGGGCAGTCAGCTCAGCAAAATGTCACCCATTCCATACCTGGCCACCTTGCATATGTTCCGTGGAAGGTCGATAATGTCCCTGCATCCGGTTTGCTTGATATCACATTTCCAATGTTAATGAAAGACTCTGTACGGGAAAGGGGCTGGTATTATGCACAGAGTTTTCTTTTCGGTGGAAGTTCAAAAGGGGCGTATATTGGACTTCAGCCTCGGCCAAATAATGCGAATGGTCCCGTCATCCATGCAGCCTTTTCAAGTTTTATCAACGGAACGACCACCCGGGATGCAAACTGTCATGACGGGGCTGATGGTGGACCCGGTGTTAGCTGTGCTATTGATATACTCGGTGACTATTCACATATATACGACCTGAAAGTCCAGAACACAGGAGGAACAACGTGGACAGGGACATTGATCGATACTGTTACTAAAGTCGAAACACATATCGGCAGGTGGACTTTGCCCACAGGCACAACGGGAATTAAAGGGTCTTGGGTTGGATTCGTGGAATGGTGGCCTTTCAATGACCGCCGAAAACGGCCGCAATGCGAATCCTTGAGACACACCTCAATTCTCTTTGACGCCCCACGGACATCCACCCCAGGCGCTGGCATTGGTCACTTAGGTCGGGCATACGAGGTTTATGATTGCTCTGGAAAGCAGAATTTCCGTCAAGAAAGGAATGGGACTGCTCTAAACATTACCGTTGGTTATTATAAGCCTAGAAATCCCCCAACTACTCCTTGGAAGGAGCCTGACCCTTCCAAATGCCGCGACAATTCCTATTTGGAGGATTGCTTGGGCACCCAGAAATGGTGTGAACATAATATGAGCGGAGTAAAAGACGAGGCCAGGCGACAAGACTTTCAGGAAGATTGTGAGGCTTCTCGTTGGGGGGGGGGGCTCAGGTTTCTGACTACAGCTCATCAGCTGGGAAAAAGTCGTGGAAAGACCCCTCGACAGAGCCGATATGCGTATCGCCAACGGAAGACTGCCTAGGAACGGCCAGATACTGCGACGAATTCGCACCAGAAGGTCGAGACGTGTGCCTCGCAGCTCGAAAGCCGCGTCAACAGGGTCCTTAGCAGAAGCCCTCGAACCCCAAACGGCCGTTGAGAAAGCTCTCGACAGAGCTAACATGCGTATAGCCAACGGGAGATTGCCTGCGAACGGCCAGATACGCAGACAAAAACTTAATGACCGAATGTCGAAAACTTCGGACTGTTTAATTTATTGTTAAACTTCAAGACACTGTAACTAACACCATGCAAGGGCGCTGATACATCTCACTATTATGCACCTGCCACCCGCAGTTACGAATGGAAATAAGTCAGAAAATACTAGAAGGATTAGTAAAGGACAATATAAAAAATGATTAATGATGTTCAGTCTCACGAAGAAGGGATATAACAGGATCCAGTATTGAAACATAGATCCACGGGTCAGTGTGTATGTATATATTACTTACATGGCCCCCACTTATTCTCTTACCTACTGTAGTTGGATCCTCCAGTAGTTTGATTATGATGGATTTTACAAATTTCGGGAAGCATTCTCTTGTCTTTCGAGGTCCAACTGTCCGCTTGGAAGAATTCATACTCATATAATACATTGCCAGTTTCGGAAGGAGATAGTAGTGTACGTGTTGAATTTGTACTCTTTAAATCTTTCTTGTTATAGAAACACTATATCCCGCAGTCGGCTTAGCGTGCGGGGATTCTAGTTAGAGCTATGCAGCTCCCGAGCCTTTAGATAGCTGAGTACCCTGAGGGCTATGGAATGATATAGCTAGGAATGCAGTACGTTGATTCCTGGTGTTCCCACCGATGGCATCTACCTCCTAATTATGCACCTGATGAGCATGTAGCCGATATGATAGCTCCCTGCACCCCATTCTCCTTGAGATTTCACAGCAAATATAAAAGATCTTGAGTATGTTCGAGTTAGGGAGTTATCACATCTATCCAAACGCCGGCTATTTTAGACTAAATCCCGGGTGTATCATAGTATTTGGTCGGGTATATAAGCTGATAGATAGACCTCGCCAAAGCCCGTCCAAGCCCATGGGTGAGTTTGGACTTTTATAACCCAACCCAGGAACCCGTATGGGTTGCCAAGTAACCCACAGCAGCAAACAAATATCATGTGACTAACGTAATCGGTAAGCGAGCGACACATGTAAGCGGGTGACGCACCACCCGCCATATAAAAATTGAAAATGATCAAAACACCATGAATTTAGACTTCTATATAAAAATGAGTAGTTCTATCGATTCGGGCAGTGCGTAATTTTATGACCCTGTACACCACAGCCAGAACAT